>JAASAO010001435.1:0-56170 GCA_017311375.1 Mytilus coruscus
TTTTCATGTTTAAGATATCCCGTACAATACGGTATCTGGAGTTACCCTGTAAAACACATAATTTAGAAAATCGTGACCATGGGACCTTACGACGACAATCATGATTTTCCTATAATTTTGCAAACAAAATCAGCAGTGTTTTATCTGTTAACTTAAACTCGTTAACTAGACGACTTTTTGGACAATGGGCACCCTACCAATAGGCCCAAAGTCTTCCAAATCTAGATCGCCCTCTGGGAGCTTTGGTGACATTCTTTCACGTCTTCATCAACCGCTAGGGTTACTTTACATTAGGACTTTTCTTATTTCACTGCCTGTTAATTTTCTAAAATGTTTGAGAGATTATGCACTAGACAAATGATGCACACATACATGTTCTTCAATATACAGACTTGTCAGTTAATTTGTGATGTAGCTTTTTCCGTCTTTTCAACAAGTAAGATCGGAGGCTTTACATGAAAATCGATAAAGAGTAAAAAAATGATATAGATGAAACCATTTCAGGCTGGTGATATGGAAAGGCTTGGCCTTCACTTGCAATACGCTGAAGCCTGCCTTGAGAAGAATCACAAAGGTGTAGGAACCAGTATTGCTCATCAGAATGGTCACTCAAAATCAAGAGATACAGCCTTACAATTCATAAATAATGAATTAATGGGACAAGTAATTTCGGGAGGATTTATGCCCGATTCTCATAACTGGTATAATCGGTCGCCCATCTGTAAATTTAAATTTGAAAACATAACTGACAATTTCAATTACATAGTCCCGTTTCTAATTAATATAGCTAATAAATGATTAAATGAAATCAGATTTCACTGTCAATGACTTTCACATAAACTGAAAAAATATTACATATGCAGGATTAAAGTATTTGAGTTTTATAAAATGCTTTTTTGAATGTTTTTGTCTTTTCAAAAGAGGATTATATAGTGTTAGCATTTATACATTTATATAATTTTTCATATATCTATATAATTTAAACTTTTAATTTTGATATTTCTGATTAAATTGTGTTGATATTGGAGTATTCATTCGCCTTTGTTTCTATTTTCTGCCTCCAGTATCTTCTTGATTACCTCATCCCTTGAAAACCAAATTAAAAGAATCATCTATAATGTCTCGTTTAGAATCCTAGAGTCGTGTAAAAAGCAATAGCCAAATTTCTATCAGTGAGTCTCTAAACTGACAAATAAACGTTAATCTGTAGCCGCGACTATAACATTAGCACTTGCAGAAATCAGATTGAAAAGGTATGTTCATTACTTGTGCACGCGTGTTATGCAACCAGACATGAAAGTACAGAAAACACCTTGCATTTTGAGATGTTAAGATGGCACCCAAGATAAGTTAGATAAGGTGTTGTCTCCAAAACTTATCTAGGATGATAAAAGACATACTTAGAGAACGCTGCCATATAAATATTCACCTGAATTAATGAGAATAATAGAATCTAGCATTTGGTTGCCAATTCTTCAGTTCAACTTATGCTTTATAAACGAAACTTGGAAAGAAGTTACTAAATGACTATTTCCTAATCAGTTATTTCAATAGCCATTAAACAACTGTGATTTTCGATTGTCCATTTTCCACAGAGTCATGCATGTTCTTTCTTAAATCGTCATGATTCGATTTTTAATCAGTAGCGGATTCAGGATGGTTTGGGCATAGAGGGTTTAACCCCACTCCCACTTTATATATATTCAGGTTTGCATAAGTTCATATAAATTGTTGTTCGACTTGCACAGATTGACAATAGTCAAACCTGCTTAAGAGACCACCTGTATTAAGCAAAAACCTGTGTTAAAAGACCATCAATTTTAGATCCCTCTGTAGTACATTTCATATAAATTGAACCTGTATTAAAAGACCACCTGTCTTAAGAGACCACTTTTTTGTATTATTTACTATTATACCTGCAAATTTGATATTGATGCATTGACGTTATGATTTGACATGTATGCGGTTGATACTATCTTTCATCAACTTTGTCTACTGACATCATCACACTATATATGTTTATAAAATAACAAGACACCATAAGTCAAGTCTCCAGCAGAGTGTGTCTGCTTCAAAATCATAATTGTTGATTTTATGCAAATAATTTTATTTATTTATATAACTGAAGAAAATAAAACTAAATTAATCTTACCAGTTGCTTTACAAGTCTTTTAATTGGATTTTGGAGCGCCCACGGCTTATTTCTTTCCCTCTCTCCGACAAAAAATTGATAAACTGTCCTCAATAATTCTTGGCTGTTTGGTGTTAGTAGGTGGAGTTTCAATTTGGTAAGTCAGATTTCTTTTACCGCAACAAACTGACATTTCTTAACGCTCACACCATTTGCTTCAGCATTCTGTCTAAAAAGTAAAGTTCATTAGTAACGTTTTGCATTTCAGTTCATTTATATTATCATTTTGTATTTAAATTTATTGTTCATGTATAATTTTCGTCATTCAAGTTGAA
This sequence comes from Mytilus coruscus, assembly GCA_017311375.1. Taxonomy (NCBI): domain Eukaryota; kingdom Metazoa; phylum Mollusca; class Bivalvia; order Mytilida; family Mytilidae; genus Mytilus; species Mytilus coruscus. The sequence goes on from JAASAO010001435.1 coordinate 2,467, forward strand.
AACTGTACTGGTATGTCTTTTTTTAAATACGGAAAAGAGCTTACAAGTGACAGCAAACGAGGTTTCTTGTACCTATTCAGGACATTAATTCCAGTACAGCAAATGTAAAATCTTCAATATTACTATTTACCTCTATTTTATATGGAGAATAACATATTTGAATTTAAACAGTCAAAATATTCTCAAACGTATACACATATGCGGTATGGGCTTTGCTCATTGTTGAAGGCCATACGGTGACCTTAAGTTGTTAATTTCTGTGTCATTTGGTCTCTCCCCAAGGGTGACTGGGGAATAGAAGTATGGTCACCATTGGTCTTCCTCCGACCGGCAGTAAAACCCTTGCTAAAGTGGGGCGTCCGTTTGGCTGTGCGGGATGTACAAATTTGCAGCCACGTCCGGTCAGAATGGGGACGTTAAATCCGATGCCTCGTGTAAAGAGAGTGCCACGCTCTTTGCACGTTAAGAACCCTTGCAACAACTCTTTGAGGGATCCGTAGGTGATCTGTTGCAAGGCTAAATTTCTGTCCCTATCCAATATACCCTCATTTCCCGTGGTAGTCTAAATTTCTCCGACCTTAATCCCGGAAGCCCTATTACAGAACCTACCTATTGTATTTATTGTTAATTTGTTCTCGTCCTGAATATGCATGAAATATTTGCCACTGGAGGTTAAGCAACCAACAATCAATCAATCATTTGGTCTCTTGTGGCGAGTTTTCTCATTGACAATCATACCACATCTTCTTTTTATACATAAACCTCAATTTGATGACAGATATTCAAATGTAGGAGCTATTTGTTTCAAAGTTCCAAGTGATGACAGGAAAGCGCCAAGGATTGTCACGAACGGCATAAGTGAAAATCGTCAGAAAAGATCAAACTTTGTTTTAATAACAGTAATTGGTACCGTTGAAATCTAATTTTAACGGCATACCACCTACCAGTACTCCATCACAGTACATAGTGACTTGTTGTAAATCATAGCTTTTAAAGTTCCAAAGATTGAGTTGATAGTCTCCATTGACACTGTTGGATGAAGTCATCCCATTATGATACGTCGTGGTTTAACATCTCTAAGATTGCATTTGTACTACCCTTGACCAAGCTGAGGTGTTTAATTGCGCTTTGGTAAACGGATATTTCGCATCTGTAATGCCAATGAATGTGCATATATAATTGCTGGGTTGACTCTTATTTTACAAACTTTTATTTTTAATCGCGATGTCCTCGATGATGATATCGTAATTCGGATTCTCCTCGTCACTCATCAGACAGAAACTTGGTTTATTTCTAAATAGTTTCAAACAAACATCCGTCATATTCAATAAATACCGATCCATTTGAAACAGTTCATGGTATAAGGTCCCTGCAAGTCCACACTCTTGGAAGAGGAAATGAATTTTCTTCGTTCATAGGCACCTGTGTTGGTGGTTAACGAATCCATATGTCCACTTCGATCTTTGTAGAAAAGCATGCTGGTAAGTTGTGTCGCCTGAGCATCTTGCCCTTAGCAAAGAAGTGATTTTATGTAACTTTTATATGGATAACACGTGTTACTACTGCTTACTAGTGTTTCTTGAAGATAACAGTCCAATTGAGAAAATAATGCAAAAATAATCCGTTGCCAGGGGTAACGGTGTCATCCGAGTTAAACTATCACCGTTAGTATGTTTAACACGAAGTTTCACGTATAGTTTAGAACGTTTCAAGTCTTAAGTATTCCATTCCGTTAGATCCAGATAAACTGAAGGTAATAGGATTGTAACCCGTGACTTGCGATGTTGGTCGTATCTCTTCATACGATATGTTTTCAACCCTAACTGATATGGTGGAAGTTGAAAAGCTCTAACTCACTTGGTTGCGCCTCCGTAAAACTTTCCTTTGTTAGAAGAGACATTTTCACCACGTACAACTTTTTCCTCTGTTTATTTTGTTTTATTCTTGCAAGTGCTGCTTCTTCGCTGTTTTTAACGATATGACTGATCTCTTTCTTTCTTGTTTTTATTCTCTCCGATGACGTCATCATTTGCCATAAATGTCTATATGTTTACGTTTTATATTTACACTCTCCTTTGAGGTGTTTTCCTCGTGTGCATTTCTTTTGACTACTATCGTTCGGTTTTCTTTTCTTTTTCATACTTACTCCTTCCTCTTTCAACGTTTCTTTCGCCATATCTACCATTTGCACGCTCGGACTTACAAGACGAACTTCGACTGTATCTTCTATAGTGTGAGACATGGAAGAGTGTTTGTCTATTGGTATTAAAATGATCCACTTTCCGTATTTTTGGTATGATTAAGATATGCAATATTTTTCCTTGTATCCCGTTTAAATAGTACCTTACCCACTTCTTCCTGTCGGGGATATACATTTTTCAACATTCATTTCCGTGCATTACCAATCTGAACTGTAGTGTACGACAAATTCCGTTTTAAGAATGAAGCTTCCTGTCCTGTTCCGTCGAAAATATGAATTTCTATCTCACGGATTTCGGTCTTTTCACAGGCAAAAATATTGGTGAAATATATAATTCCAGTTATTTTGCGGAGTCGGGAAAATTCGTCGTAGAAGTGAATACTGTTTGTCAAACACGTTTACTCCGTGCACACATCACAAAACATGTAAAGTTCATGATTGTTCTTTTTACATTGGATTTTTTCCGGTGAATAAAAATCGAGTAATCCAATCTCCCATTTTCCTTCTAAAATTAAAGGTATCCCTAGATAAACTTTGAAATGAAACGGTGTATTACCTGGATAATAAGTGTTTGATTGATCACTTCGAATGAAAACAATGTGATCTTTCATGATAGCGTTTTGATGTTTTCTTCAGAAATGTATTCGTTGTATTGTGATGGCCAACCTTGAAACTTACATAGATATTCTGTTTTTCCTTCCGTTTCCTTTTCTTTAATATTTTTCAAGAATCCATAGACTATTTTCATCTTTATCTACCCGCTGCATTTCACTCTCATAGAAGGACCCCGTCAAAATTTCATCCCCTTTAATGTTTCCTAACCGATACAAATTTATGCTTTGTTTCTGATACCGTCCTACGATTTTAAATACTTCATCGGTCCAGTTTTGACTAAACGATCTATCAAAATTTGTTTTCCGTGCGCAATTCTCAGAAGCGATCCTACGGTATATTTGTATTTTTCTTTATAGAATTTTTTTTCTTTTTAACTGAAACAGGTATTTTCTTCCTTGATGTTTTGCTGATGTACATATGAGCCCAAATATCAGCTTCATTTCGAGAATTGACGTCCTTCGGTGGGATATTACCAAGGGTTCTGTGAGGTGTAGCATTATAATTTTCAGCGAAAGACTGTAAATCCTCTACGAGTCTGTGTGTTCGTTTTTCAGGAAAAATCTCCAAAATCTTTGACGTAATGTGCGGATTACCCTTTCAACTAAATTACATTTTGATTTCCTGATTTTGTGTTACAAAGTGTTTAAACCCTTTTTCTTTGAAGAGTTGTTGAGATTTTTACTAAAAAAAACATTTGTCTTTGTCTGTGCGGAGTTTTGATCGGATTCGTGTGAAGGAGTATTTTTCTTAATGCGTTAGAAACCTCTTCTCCGGTTTTAGTTTTCAATAATTCCATCCTTAAGTATTTACTGAAAACATCCAAGACAACCAAAATAAAACGGTAACCACTGTTTTCCGATGCTATGTTACCAATTTCCATTAAATCTGCTTCGTACAGATCACCAATGCCACAAGTGTACACATGTAACCTTTTAAAAGATCGACGAGGAGTCTTAAGAAGTGAATAATTATCCTGTGAATTCAACCACCTCCTTATCTTACGAAATCCAATTTTTTCTCTCGGTTTGCATTCACTATTTGATATAACTTTGCGCCGACGAAAATGAACTCGGTTTTTCAAATTGTAATAAAATTTACTCAAAATGTTATCCACTTCATCAACCATGATTGTATTTTTTCTACATCCGTCATGCACCTTCCTCAAATGTAGAAATGACGAAAACCATTCTTTTATATGTGTGTGTGTTCTATCTTAGATACATCCTAATCAAGTGAGAACTATTCACCACTGGACAACTTAATATCAGAAGCATATAGCTTATCATGTGTCGTGAGTCAAGGTTCTGTTTTGATGATCATACTCTATAATTGCCCACGAATAATAAACAACATAGTAAACATCATGTGTGAACTATTTGTCACTGGACAACCTAATATCAGAAGCAAATAGCTTATCATGTGCCGTGAACCAAAATACCACTTTTAAGACCATACTCTATAATTGTGCACGAATAATAAACAACATAGTAAACATCATGTGTGAACTATATGCCACTGGACAACCTAATATCAGAAGCATATAGCTTATCATGTGAACCAAAGTACCGCTTTGAAGACTTATTATTAATAGTATTCCAACAGACAACCTCACAAAATGACATAAAATAATAGTTTCTAACTTCTGCATCATTAAATATCTCATTGGTGATCATACCTCATCTTCTTAAATAATTGTTTTTATTGTGTATAACCACTAGGAAGAAAATTGTTTACCTTATACACACACTCATGATATTATTTCCAGCAGAAATAAATCAACATTTCAAATAAAAATTTTATTTTATCCTCATTTATTGTTCATCCAATGATAAAATGGAAAAGTCCATTAACACAGTCATTGGTGATGTAGATGCATCTTCTTCCATCTTTTCCTCTTTCTGAAAAAGGGAATGATAATACATTTAAAAAAAAACATATATAATTTACGTAAATTATTATTCTTATTTCAATTTGAAAATGATGTACTTTGTAAAGAATATTGCTTGGATTATTCTATGTGAAATACCCCATTCTGTCCCCGTTCATCACGTGATAGGATGATTACGTCATAAACACTTTCAAGCTAGATGCGTCACTACTGTTTTCGTGATCGCCACCCCAAGGGAATAGAAGTATGGCCACCATTGGTCTTCCTCCGACCGGCAGTAAAACCCTTGCTAAAGTGGGGCGTCCGTTTGGCTGTGCGGTATGTACAAATTTGCAGCCACGTCCGGTCAGAATGGGACGTTAAATCCGATGCCTCGTGTAAAGAGAGTGCCACGCTCTTTGCACGTTAAGAACCCTGCAACAATTGAGGGGTCCGTAGGTGACCTGTTGCAAGGCTAAATTTCTGTCCCTATCCAATATACCCTCATTTCCCGTGGTAGTCTAAATTTCTCCCACCTTAATCCCGGACGCCCTTATTACAGAACCTACCTATTGTATTTATTGTTAATTTGTTCTCGTCCTGAATATGCATGAAATATTTGCCACTGGACGTTAAGCAACCAACAATCAATCGTAATCGCTATCTGTATTTCATCATCATGATCATGTTTTCAATTATTATAGTTATTACTGTTGTTATGCAGACAACACATAGTGTAGATATCATGAACTGTTACCGGTATGAAGCAGTATTAGATTGTAGAGGAGAGGGATCATATTTCTCCGGGATTATTCCAGAAGAGGTGCAAGAAGTTCGTTTTCATCAAATCTATTTCTTTCAAACAGATAAAAGATGTGAAATATCCTTTTCACGGAGTAACCATATATTTGGATTCATCTGATAATGCACTGTGTTCATATTTTGTTGGAGAAACTTACACCAGTGTGATCATAAACAAACATGTGAGGTGAGTGAAAAGTTTTTATTATATGTCTGTTCCGTATATGGTCATATTATCACGTGGTTTTTTGTTTACGATTTCCATATGTATATGGAATACTATTAAAATAGATTAGGTACTTACGTTCTCCCCACCAAATGGTCACCAACAATACTCATGATATCATTCAACTGAAATAAATCTTTATTCTCTGAGAAAAGAGAACATATTATATTAAAATTCACATTTCAAAGAAAAAATGATAATAATGAAAACACATACTTACAATTTTTAAAGAGAATGGGTTTTCGTTATATTAAGAATGCATTGTATCATCAAAATGAAAAAGTAATTTTGAACTAGATATTAAATTAAATTCAGTTTTTATGCATACCCTCTCTTCCCTCTCTTTTGATTTAAACAGGCTCCCCAGTCAAATCTATGGGGTTGCCTGGTGATGTGACAGGTAGTCTTCTCTTTGCCTGAAAAGATAGTTTCATTAGATAATTAAAATGAGTAGTTTATATATTCATCATATTTCATTTTAAGGATGGGAAACAATTGAAAACACGTACTTGCAATTTTTAAAGAGAATGGGTTTTCGTTATATTTGATTTGATTTTGGTGTTTTAACGCCACTTTTAAGCACCGCTTTTGGGCTATTTCGTGGCGGTCAGTTTTATTGGTGGAGGAAGCCGGAGTGCCCGGAGAAAACCACCGACCTTCGATAGGAAAACTGACAATCCTAGTCAATTAAGATTGAGTCGAGTGCACCCGCACGAGCGGGGTTCGAACTCACAACCTCAGTGTTGACTGGCTAGTGATTACAGTAGTAACTACTTAGACCACTCGGCCACCGAGGCCCCTAGGTTTTCGTTATATTAAGAATCCATTGTAACAACACAATGAAAAAGTAATTTTGAACTAGATATTAACTAAAGCTTTAGTTTTAATACATACTACTTCATTCTCTTCACACACTGTCAAATCTATGGGGTTGCCTGGTGATGTGACGGGTAGTCTTCTTTGCCTGAAAAGATAATTTCATTAGTTAATTAAAATGAGTAGGTTATATATTCTTAATATTTCATTTTAAGGATAGGAAACTTATCTATTCTTTCTACATCGCTTTCTTTCATTAAAAAAGGAGTTGATATAAAGTATATTATTTAAAAAAAAACTGATGATAAGGGTACTCACTTTTAAAATTCTCCTTTTTCTTTCATCTGAAATGCAAAACAAAATATTATTTTATAATTTCAGTTATCAACACCCTCCACAGCTGATGTATCATCATCATTATCTACATACTCATCAAATGAAGAATTAACAGGTAAATAAAGCTGTTCGTTGATGTATTTTTTTCTCACATGTAATAATAAAAGAAGAAATTTAAAAGATGGTTTTCTTCCAACTGGTAATGATATGTGGGATGTATAAGTACACTCCTACATCCAGATGAAAATGAGCATGTTAAATGTAATCTTAATCTAGGATGGTTTCTATTACTCCGTCAAACTATTGTAAATTTATGTGAAGTATTTCCCACTGGACCTGACAATAATGAGGATAGTTAATTTTAATATTTTCTGTGATGAGTTAATTGATATTGTCATAATTTATAATGAATCTTTTCTTTATTTCAGTTTCCACCACATCTACATCTACATCTAGCTCGACAATTATTTGGACCTATACAACAATTTTTAATGCATCTTTATGCAAGTATAATCTTATTTGAAATATATGATAAATAAAGCTTTAGTTTTATATAATACCACTTCATTCTCTTCTCCCCTGTTAAATCAATGGGGTTGTCTTCTGTAGATGGGGTAGTCTTATCTGATTCTGAAAAGATTTTTACATTTGTTTAAATGCTAACTTCATTTAGAAAACTATCTTTTCGATGAAAGAAAAATAATCTCATGTTTAAATATAATTTTATATAATGAAGAAAAACCTTAAATGAAATTGTTTTCATTATTTTATTGTAGATAAATGATCAGAAGAATTGATTATTATAATAACTGTAGTGTCGTTTACTTGTATATGTATATTTTTTCCCTTTGTTTTAAATTTAGAAAGAGCATTTTACTTTTCGTTAAAATATCCAACAGCAAGTGCAACTCCTAATTGTATTTCAGAAGGACTGTGATACTCCCTTTAGGAAGGTAACTCCATATCAAATGATGTAATGACTCATTCCGGTTTTGAGTCAAACATTTTTCTGCTCCTTTTAATAATTGCAGAGATGACAGTTTTCAAAGACTGGTTTGAGCATTTCAATAAGTACTGGACTTGAGGGATTTTTCAGAGGTCGGTAACTGCTTGTTCCTAACACTTTGTCAATTTTTCAGAGGTCGGTAACTGCTTGTTCCTAACACTTTGTCAGTCTGCCATTTGCACCATGACAACTCACCCTCTGGGCAATATTGATGTTGTGGTTCTTCCTTTGTGCTAGAATAATGAAAAGTATGGCCATCACATTTTTGGCATTGCTACGGCATCACCTTTGTTATTTCTGATCGCCATACCATAAAATACTTGAAAGCTGTTGATTAATTTGTTGGTAAGTCTACCCTTCCTGTCATTTGCTTCCCATCTGCAAGTTTTTACCTGTAAGAGTCAAGATTTTCATTCAGCTGTAAATATAGTGGGGTAAATGATTTTTTCCAATTATATATCAACATTTTTATATTAACATTTTAGCATGTTATTTCATCACACTCAGGAATGTCAGAAACTTAGTTTAAATTTCTACTATTTCACATTTGTATGGTTTATAAAAAGCATAAATTTATTCATTCATATTCCAAGGAGAAAATACAAAAACAGTAATCCTGTAATACTAATCCTATTTAACATCCAGAAAACTTAGAAAAATCGTCTGCTCACCCAGCATCTGTATTCAAAGGATTTATAATTGGGAAATTACAAGGTTCATTAGATCGTGTTGTAACAGAGATGACCTCGACACACAGATAGAAGTATTCAAACAAAACTTACACTAAGAGGATACTCAGAAAATGAAATTGATTGTTGGTTGCTTTACGTCCAGTGGCAAATATTTCATGCATATTCAGGACGAGAACAAATTAACAATAAATACAATAGGTAGGTTCTGTAATAGAGGCGTCTGGGATTGAGGTCGGAGAAATTAAGACTGCCACGGGAAGTGAGGGTATATTGGATAGGGACAGAAATTCAGTCTTGCAACAGGTCACCTACGGACCCCTCAAAGAGTTGTTGCAAGGATTCTTATAGTGCAGAAAGCGTGGTACTCTCTCTACACGAGTCATATGATTTAGCGTCCCCATTGTGGCAGGATGTGGCTGCAAACTTGTACATCCCGCACAGCCAAACGGACGCCCCACTTTGACGAGGGTTTTACCGCCGGTCGGAGGAAGACCTGAAATTACAATACATGACAATAAAACTAAAACTATACAGAAGGAGACAACAAACACAATATATATTCTCAAAGATAATGAGTGAGTGAACACAGTCAGTACCGGTGTAAGAATTAATTTTATCTTTTCGTTATGTTTATCTGCTTTTTCAATATTATTCTATAAAATGTTGCATAAAACATTATTGTTGCTTCAATAGATTTCATAACTTAGATTGGGCGCTATGCATTTGCGGCAATTTAAAATAAAATCAAAATGAAATGCCAATTTGCGGAAAAGCAAAGCGCTACTTCAATTTAAAAAAAAAATGATGAGACACTTGCGTACACGTACCTGGAAGTAATAGGATATTGTTGTATTTTCTGCAGTTTTCAAGAGGTGTATTCTCGCAATGCCCTCTGTAAGCCAAAGTATTAAACATTCCTAGGAATTTATCCGTTACGTATCCGTAACTTGCTGATCGTGTTAATTCACCTTACGCATGTCCAAGTCTCTGGACATTAAGTCTCAATAATTTTTGTACGTCAATTTCATTCCGCTATTTAGACACACGTTATAAGACTTTGACCATATGTTTTAGTACTTGTTTCAATGTCACTTTTAGAATGCACGTCATCTGATTATATTTCACACACAGTTCTCATGCTTGTCGGGTTACTTTGCAATAATAGTCGACCAAATCATAAAGCTATTTTGAATCCATTATTTCTAAGAGAGTTGTTGGACTTTCAGAATTATGACTACATCACTTGGTGTACCTAACTCCTCGAAGATCCTTATAATTAATGCTTTCATTCTTGGTTTGTTTGCACTCGGATGTTGTTAACATGGCATTCTGTAATTTTAACCAACCATTGTTTTCGGAGTTCTTGGACTTTTGAATTTTTTTATGAATTAGGACAATAACATTCTGTTTATGTATTTCCTCATTCACCAAATAACAAATACTTAATTTAATTGGTTTGATTGTTACCATCATGTGATAGGTATTGCTTTTTCAAAGTCAATTGGTGCGATTGAGTTTTCTTTTGTTTTGCAAAATGATGCTTGGAAGTAAACTTACTAAGTTCTGGAGTGGAAACTAGTTTTAACTTTAGGACATCTTCGGCTTGACACTATGCCATTTGGGAAGGATCAAGGTCTTCACATGAGCCCCTGTTATTCGGTGCAGCTCTTACATATCTTGGTTAATTTGTTCCTCTTGTAAAATAGCTATCTGCTCTCGTTTCCTCCTCACTGAGGGTTTCTGTCTTGAAACTCCCATCTGCATTGAAATACTTCTTGCTGTAAGGCTTTAATCTTCTTCCTGGGTCTGCATCAGTTGCAGTTATAACGACTTTTAATCACAATACAATAGAGGTGCAGATTTCTCTATTTTTGTGACAGCTAATCCTTTATACTTAAAAATGTTACGTCTCGAATATGCACGAACTAATTGCCACTGGACGATAATCAAGCTCTACTCAATCAAATAATATTTTTTACATACACATGGCGATATTTTGTTAAAAATTAAAATCGTCAACACTTCTCCAACAGCAACCAAGATAAGAACGAAAATAACATATCATTTCAAACAACATTTTGAGAAATAGGAAAATGATAATTGAAAATTAAGAAACAACGACTTTGTAAGTGTAGAGACTACCGAGGATAATGATCTTTTTACACTTTTAAGAAAATAAAGGTTGAAATGGAATCATCTTTAGAGAAAAATTCTCTGATAGTGCAACTGAATTTATTGACGACCAAATACAAGATTTACCAATACAGCAATATAATTTGCAGGATGAACAGGAAGAAAAGTAATAGAAACACATGAAGAACTGCTTTTAAATACTGATAACTCACATGAGTTATATAAACTTTATCGGCAGTAATACAAACGTTCAAGAATGAAGGGAAATTGACTTTACGTCAAGTTCAATAGGCTTCTTGCCGGAAATAAATTGCCTCATACAAATATTGCATTCCTGTTATTTAAGGATGTGGTTTCCTGGTATTCGTTGGACGACTCGCATAAAATGCGTGATTCCCCGGAGGTGAAACAGTTTTGGAGAGAAGGCCTCAAACTTTTCAAGGGTGGTTTCTGAGATTTATGAATGGCATGAAAATCAAGATCAATGAGATGTAATAAAGCCAGCACTTCACATGTATATCCATAGCGCAGGACTCTGAACCTCAAGTGATTGACTTAACATCTTCAGTGGTGGACTTAAGATATGTACCGCTGGACTTGAAGTGGTTCTATTGACTCTGTCCATCTTTCTCTTACCACAGGATTTGCATTACCCTGTTCTCTGATGTCTGCCATTGGATGCAACTTTTAATGTAGATTCAACACTCTTTCCTACTTCTTTCCGCTCAAGCGAGACATTTTGCAGTCCTTAATTGGGTATACTCATTACTCTCTCAGTAGGATTTACCCAGCTCTGCCCTGAACACATCTCACATGCATCAGCATATCAAAGTCAAATTCAAGAAATAAAGCTCTGTTCGAACATCTTACTTTTTCAAGCGTATTGCGTTGGTCAGTTCCGACATCTGTGATTTTTTAGTAGGACAGGCCTACGTTCCTCGTTTTCAAAACTTTAGTCCTAAAAGCAGCATGCCTGAAAGGTGAAGCACTCTAAAACTGCATCATTGACAAATGTGTAAACTTTGCCTATAACAAATGATTTGTCAACAATTTCTTGAATTTGGCAGTTAAGAATAACTGAAGGTATTACTGAACCTTTATTCATATCATGGTCCATTGCAACAAGTGTTGTACCAACTGGGACTAACGACTTTTCCCATCCACCCTTGCTCACCAAACAAAACCTATAGCATTTGTCCTTCAGTTCAACTGCCTCTTCTTTCAGTTACTTAAACTGAGCGTTGCAATAATGGATACCTTCATGATTAGCTTTAAGTTGTCGCCACTGTATTTTATATATCATCTTAATTCAAGAGGAACTTTTGATAAATACTCCATCGTATGTCTCGAGAATTGTGGGAGACTAAACAAGTAAATTACAGGCAGTTAAATAGCGTCGGGGTGTCGATGCACAGGTGATCAGAAAAACCCTAGAAGAAGTGTTAAGTTTAAACAAGGAGATGACCCCGTAAAATCAAGAAGATTACCGAAGGCGGAGGAAATCGAGTCGTAAGCGACGACGAAAGCAGCGAGAAAGACGAGGTACAGAGGCTAAAGGAGTTGGAGAAAGTTAGGCGAAAAAGAGGTAGCAAAAGTCGAAGGAAAAAGAGTTAAAGATGAAAACAGTGAAACAAAAAGGTACTGTTGAAAGTAAAATGCGGCTCAAATAGATGATTTTCTTAACATTAATTCTCAAAGAAAATTTTCTTTAAATACGAAAAAGCGGATTCTGCTGTTAAAAAATTTCGGAAATTGATTCGTCTGATGAAAGTGGGATACCACTGCTAGTGTTAATCCGATGATTTAAGTGATTCTTTAAAAAAATGAGCCAGCACAATCTATTGAAGAAATTGAAGTTGAAACCCCAGTGATAATTTTAACAAATCTGATAATGATGATGATTCAGATGAGGACCCTGATAATGATTCTGATTATGAATCCGACTTTGAATTGGAGCAGAATGAACAAACACATGACTACTTAATTTCAAAATATACTTTTGGAGAATGATTTATATTAGTTGTAATGTTTTATGTAGTATATTATACTTGTTATAAAATGAAAGAATTTATCGTTACCAACAAAAAAGCAAAGACCAGCCAATGCAGGCCAGATATTGATGGGCTTTGTCCAATATAACAAAATCAATACCGACCAGTTTAATTTGAATATGAGAATAAGTCACAGAGACTACATATAAAGAGTATGGAGGGCCAAACACCGATTGTCCAAGTGCTTTACCTTGCCATCAACAAGATCAGCCAAAATTATGCGACAAGAAATACAAGATCCAATTGATGGAGAGATTGATTATAGGGAAATTTGACCTCAAAGATATCATCAAATTATATTGATAGCACTGGAATTATATTGATAGCACTGGTAGGTTGATGTAAAATTGGTAATTTATATAAATAATTTACCATTTGCTTGCTTTTTCACGGCAAGGATAGCGATCCACCTGGGGATTTCATAGAAACATGTTTACCAAATTTCATTCAAATCCTTCAGCAGTTCTTGAGAAGATTCTTTAAAAAAACACCCAACATAAATTTTCAAAGTCCCATGGCGACCATATTTTGAACAAATCTACTTTGTGTAGGATCTCATAGGAACATATGTGCCAAATTTGGTTAAATTCTGTTCATTGGTTCTTGATATAGATGAAATTGCAACAAGAAAAAAAAACATGATGTTGACTCATGTTCAGAAACAGTTGATACAGCAAATTTATGGTCGTACCAATGATGCAGAATGTTGTAAACCACATTAAAAAATATCAAAATTAGTTGTTAAAATTTCATACAGATACATGAATTAATACTTATGTTATCACGTGTAAACCGTGTGCAGAGTTATCGAATAGTGGTGTCAGGATTTGACCACCACATTCTTTGGAAAACCAACACAATTTTGGCAATTAAGAATGACCAATTGGTGAGGTGGTTCATGCAATCACTTAAACAAGCTGCCATTAATCTTAGTACTTTCCATGTGGAAAAAAAACAATTCCCTTTCCTTTGCAACGGCTGTGGCAAAGTTATCCTCAATTTCATCTCTATTATTCTTATGCCTCCACCTCAAGGAATTCTAACCTGCACATACTTTGTCATTCTAGTATTGAACTCCATGAGTCCAAAATAGATGTTTATTTTGTTTTCTTCTGTTCTTTGCATTCCTCGTAGCTTTTAAAAACAAGACCATATAATTGATATTCATGTCAAACCGAAGTGCTGACTACGGGGCTGGTGATACCCTTGGTGACGTAACGTCCACCAGCAGTGGCATCGACCCAGTGGTGTAAATAGTTATCAAAGGTACCAGGTTTATAATTTAATACACCAGACGCTCAGATCAAAATAGTTATAAAGCCAAACAAGTACAAAGTTGAAGAGCATTGAGGACTCAATGGAACGTTATGCCAAATACGGCTAAGGTTATCTATGCCTGGGATAAGAAAATTCTTAGTTAAATCAAAATTAAAATTTGTTGGATTTCATCAAACACTTTACTGTGGCTGTAGGATATGCTGAATCTTATTGTGCATTTAGATTTTTATGTTGGGACCTATTTTCAAATTAGTCCATACAAAAATTTGAAGGGTCCAAAATTACTTTGTTTGATTTCAGCCAAAATTAAATTTTGCTGCTTTTTATTTTAATATGCTGAAAGTGTTTGAGTATTAATGTAGGCCATGGCTCCAATAAAACTTGATCATGAAATAGATAAAGTAATGATTGATTCAGACTTTTTGAAATTGTAACTGCTTCTGTTGTTCTAGCTAAACCAAATGTTTCTTTTATTTTGACTCGCATGAGCCTCATTTCTATCACTTAAATATAATGTCTTGTTGTCACAATCAATTTTACCATTAAAATGATTGATGAAATCAAAGCCTAAAATCAATGAATGATGAACATTTTCAACTACATTAAATGGGTATTTAAATATTGTTCAATCAAATATGAAGTCTATTTCAAAAATTTAACTCACTCCTTTTATTTTAAATAGGTTGGCGGTTCAAGTCTACCTTGAGCATACCCAATTTTGTCTTACAATTCTGTGTTTATAATGATTGTGGAAGCCCCTGTGTCAATGAACTCATTTGTTTTTCTGTTGACTATTATGACATCAATAGTATTTTGTTGCAGAGTAGTTGTAAAGCCAACTTCTGTACAATCATTATATCTGTGCCTATCTACAGGCAAAGGTCTACGGTTAGGCGTAAATCAATAAAATCGACGAGGTTTATCTTTGTTCATTATATATGTGATCTTGTAATTCACAGTGATTTCATAGCCCCCAAGGGTGACTGGGGAAACGCAATATGGTCACTTTGTCTTCTCCCGACCGGCAGTAAAACGCTTGCCAAAACAGGGCGTCCGTTTGGCTGTGCGGGTGTATCAAGTTTGCAGCCATGTCCGGTCAGAATGGGGACGTTAAATCCGCGCAGTGACGTTAAGGGCGTTTCAAGAAATTTCCTATTACTATACACAGGAAAATCATATTGAACTCAAAGTAAGTTTTCTCTGCCTAAAGGCCAAAATGCACGTTAAAAGCGAAAACAGAGGAAAAGGGCCTATTCTGAATTACATTCCAAACTTTTATTTATAGAAAATATAAATACACTAGTGTCACGTGACTTCAAACTGAAAGTAAGGACATTTCCCAAAAAGTCAAAAGGGCAGGTGCAAGATGAAATCGGATCGCCCTGGTTTTGGGCTACCTGTAATCAGGATAACTTATTTTACTGGAAAGGTGCTGTGCCTAGTTTTTAATAGAGGTTATTTAAATATAAAAATAAAACCTGGAGATTTTTTCGATTTATTGACGTTTTGGCACTTCGGGTTGTGAAATTTCTTTTACACGAACGATATATAACTAGGCACAGCACTTTTGAAAAATTTGAAATGTGGCCTTTCTACCAATACCAGAATTGAATGGGTTGGTATAGCTCTTGCACCTGCCCTTTTCAATTAATTTAACATGAAGTAGCATTATCGCCTTGAAATAAGAGAAAAACTTTTGAAAGACCCTGCAGTAGTCGGATCGGCTGACGGAAAAACTAAGTGTATTTTTGTACTCACCCTTGAAGCGTTTCATATAATTCTTTAATAAGGTCATGTTGGAGCGAATAAACAAATATTCTCTAATTGCTTGCTTAATTAATTGAAGGTTCCAATTCAAAATTGGTCTCTTTACACGAGGCATCGGATTTAACGTCCCCATTCTGACCGGACGTGGCTGCAAATTTGTACATCCCGCACAGCCAAATGGACGCCCCACTTTGGCGAGGGTTTTACCGCCGGTCGGAGGAAGACCAATGGTGACCATACTTCTATCCCCAGTCACCCTTGGGGATCATTTAAAGATGACTAATTCCGGTGAAAACATTAGCCTATATCAAAAATAGTGACGTTATCATTGTTTAAGTACCATTCTAGCTGTTTGTTTGCCAACCAGGTTCAACACCAATATGCCAAGAGGAAATTCGAAGAAAGGGACTCTTGCCAGAGCACATGGGGTAAAAGGATTGATTGATTGATTGTTGGTTGCTTAACGTCTAGTGGCAAATATTTCATGCATATTCAGGACGAGAACAAATTAACAATAAATACAATAGATAGGTTCTGTAAAGGGCGTCCGGGATTAAGGTCGGAGAAATTTAGAGTGCCACAGGAAATGAGGGTATATTGGATAGGGACAGAAATTTAGCCTTGCAACAGGTCACCTACGGACCCCTCAAAGAGTTGTTGCAGGGTTCTTAACGTGCAAAGATAGTGGCACTCTGTTTATAAGAGACACCGGATTTAACGTCCCCATTCTGACCGGACGTGGCTGCAAATTTGTACATCCCGCACAGCCAAACGGACGCCCCACTTTAGCAAGGGTTTTACTGCCGGTCGGAGGAAGACCAATGACCATACTTCTATTCCCCAGTCACCCTTCAGGGGGGTAAAAAAAAAAAAAAAAAAAGGAGAATGGCCAAACCCAAGGATAAATAATCAATTATTGAAACCAATCACAGATCATCTTATAATGAGGCGCAGTCAAGTGTGTGGATAATGGGATCGTTTATTCTCCATCTGGTGGGGAAAATCTGAATTTAGATAGGCTAGGAGTAAAAATTAATAGATAACAAAATCAGGATCGACATGGAACGAATAAGGTTCATTTTCGAAAGTGAAAATTAAAAAGTTGGCAGCCCTAATTGTATCTTTGTTTATCCAGGTGCAAATGATTTAGTGCTTATGAAGTCAAAAGAATTAATCTAGAACATCGAATGATCATTTTAAGATTGGTTGATTGTTGGTTGCCTAACGTCCAGTGGCAAATATTTCATGCATTTTCAGGACGAGAACAAGATAACACTAAATACAATAAGTAGGTCTTGTAATAGAGGCCATCTGGGATGATGTTCGGGAAATTTGAACTGCCACTGGAAAATGAGGGTATATTGGATATTGCCTTATTGAGAATAGGGGCTGGAAACAGGAATGAATTGTAGCTTTGTCAGAAGAGTTGAGGCATTCATCCCAGTTTTCCAACTTCTCTGGCCATGGAATGGGAGAGGCAAACTCTAATTAGTACCAATATAAAGTATTATTTTGTGTTCACACATGATTTTTAAATTGAACAACAGTGTTAACAAAACTTTTAAAATGTGAAGATAAATGAAATCATACTTGTTTTCGAGGAATCCATGAAAAGGAAAACAGTATTGCCTTATTGAGAATTTTAGGTGCTGGAAACTGGAATGAATTGTAGCTTTGTCAGAAGAGTTGAGGGCATTCATCCCAGTTTTCCAACTTCTCTAGCCGAGGAATGGAGAGGCAAACTCTAATTAGTACCAATAAAAGGTATTATTTTGTGTTCACACATGATTTTAAATTGTACAACAGTGTTAACAAAATTTTTAAAAATGTAAACTAAGATAAATGAAATCCTACTTGTTATTCCAATAATCCATGAAAAGGAAAACAGTATTGCCTTATTGAGAATTTTAGGTGAAACTGGAATGAATTGTTGCTTTGTCAGAAGAGTTGAAGTCATTCATCCCAGTTTTTCCAACTTTCTGGCCAAGGAATGGGAGAGGCAAATTCTAATTAGTACCAATCAAAGGTATCATTTTGTTGCATTAAACCTGGCAGGTATTACATCATCATCAACCAATAGGGATAAGGATTACTGTCTAATCTGCATCTTCTCTATGGATGGTTTAATTGATATGTTAATTCTATGGATTGTCTGTTTAGCAAAATGATGATTTCGGGAGTCACTATAATTGAAACTGGTGCGGCAAATAAAGATGTCAGGCTGTTTGTTCTAAATGAAGTTATACAAATACTCGGCAAAATCAGCGGAAAGAGCTTTGGTTGGAAATTAATTCATACGCGTGACATGGATGAAATAACTAGTCCCCAATATTGTGACCATTACTGAAAATAATTAGTTTATCGAAAATTCTGAAAATGGGCATTGAGAGCAAAATGTACTACGAGTCTACAATTCTGTCTAAAACAGAATTCCACAATATCTAAGAGCACAATCTTAGGATAATTCATGTGGAAGAAATCTGATTTACAGTTTACATGTAATACATGACTATACACATTCGTTGATGCTGTGGTTGCTAACAGCAAGCTAGGTTAAAATTTACAATATGGACTTATTTATGTGTCTGAAGTTTGGGCGAACGAGGTAATCATTGAAATCATATATCGTGTGAATGGACAAACCTACATCAATTTTGACAGTTTACTTAACGAAACTCAAATTAGCCCAGCAATAATTTGTGAGGTAACACATGGGCTTACCTCGGTATCCAATAAACTGTAGGCACAATTTGCGACAGGGGACATAGGAGCCGCTAAAGGCCCCATCAGTCCTCAGTTCTAATGTTTGATTGATGGTAGTTCACTTAATGACATACTTCGATATTTATTTTAAGTTGACAGGGGCACGTGGGACCAATTTCCAAAGTATGTGTTTCAAACAAATTGTCTGATTGTGCTTGGATTTATTTAAGGAATTACTTATGAAATTTCTTGCATTCTTGTATTAAAACAAACATAAGCTTCTTTTGAAGTTAAATGGTTGCTCCTCTATCGAAAATATATACCTTCTCATATATCAATTAACAAAATAACAGACCTAGACATATTTGGATATTTTTCATCTTCTGGTACGTAAGTATAGAGATTTTTGGTCCCGCTCATCATCATGTTCATGTTTAGAAGCAACGTAGTCACAATAGTCACACCTTGATTTTCCAATCAATTCGTCATCTCTACACATCTTACATACTTTCCTCTTTTGCCCTTTTATATCTTTTATTGTAAAGAAATTTCAATTTCAATCCACAAGAAAATACGTTTGGTCCGAACATTTATTATTGGTTCCAAATATGTGCATCCAAAAGCCCATATGACTAAATGAATTTGTTTGAATTATTTACTAGTATTAACAATGCTGCTCATCTGCTTAGACCTAGGTTTTACTACACGTCGTATATATTTTCGATAGGAGCAAAAGTAGGTTATGTTTTTTTTCTGAGTCAGAACAAATTCCTTTAGTTTATCAAAACTACCAGACAAAGACAAATAATTGGTGACCTTGACCAAGTGGGACAAATAGGAATTGCTGTACAATGACTAACGTGCTGAATGCAAAAGAAAAATCGGCTATTTTCCTGCGTCATATTGGAAATTGTGCTTTTATGATTGATTGATTGCTGGTTGCTTAACGTCCAGTGGCAAATATTTCATGCATATTCAGGACGAGAACAAATTAACAATAAATACAATAGGTAGGTTCTGTAATAGAGGCGTCTGGGATCGAGGTCGGAGAAATTTAGACTGCCACGGAAAATGCAGGTATATTGGATAGGGACAGAAATTTAACCTTGCAACAGGTCACCTACGGACCCTCAAAGAGTTGTTGCAAGGGTTCTTAACGTGCAAAGAGCGTGGCACTCTCTTTACACGAGGCATCGGATTTAACGTCCCCATTCTGACCGGACGTGGCTGCAAATTTGTACATCCGCACAGCCAACCGGACGCCCCACTTTGGCGAGGGTTTTACCGCCGGTCGGAGGAAGACCAATGGTGACCATACTTCTATTCCCCAGTCACCCTTGGGGTGAAATTTTCTTTATAATCATCCAACAATTGTCTTACCAGAAGCTATATTAGATGCTTAACACGATTGAGGTTTTCAATTTCTGTTTTAATATGGAAATTTATAAGCTCTCAGGGATTATTTTGCCTTTTCGGAAGATGACTGCCCTGATGTAGAACAAATTAATAGAACTAAGAAATCATTAGACAACTTAAAACGTCAAAATGTAGAGATGTATTGCAAGATGCATGTTTTAAATGCATTTCTACATTCGTTACGGGTCTCAACATTCTCTAAGCAAAGTTGAAGAATTGAATAGATACAGGTACAATATATATATATATGCATGGTGAACATCTCTATTGACTCTTGACATGTGGATTACCTCATTGGTCGTGTGTCACCTGTTGATCCTTAAATATACTTAAAAGGTGCATACAGTACAAAGGTAAAATGTAAATGCATCAAATATAATTTATTAATTTCTAACTTCAGTTTTGTCAAAATTGATAAATTGTAAACGTCGTCAATGGTTGTTTGGAACGAGTTGGAACCAAATGAGCAAGAAGAGGTGTGTAATTCCATCTGTGTGGATTATCATTACAGCTAAAACTGTAAGGTAGCCTTAGGGTGTAAACGCCATAAGAGCGACGAATGAGCTTAGACGACCAGAGGAAAAGTGGAATTTTATTCCTTTCGTTTCAAAAATATGAATATTCTGGTTTCCTTTTTTCAAAATCTAAAAACAACAGATAAATATGACGTCCTCCTAACTCAATGAACGAGATTTTTCTTAGTTGAGGAAGCATTCAGTGTAAAACGTCCCTTATATTTAAAACTATGAACTATTTGTTTGGTTGATGTCTTGTGTGTCTGAAAATGTTAATATGTCAGTGTCAAGATGTATAATTGCTTGTTTTGAAAAAAGAGATAATTTGCATTAAAAACTAAATATATATAGAAATAATGTAGTTTATTGTAATTTTTTATGTATTATAGAGACAACTTATTCTATTTTATTTATTTGCAAACACCATCTGGTATGGAGTATAGTTGAATCATTTGTATTTAATGTAATTCATCTTTAAAATGACTGTATAATTAATATTTTATATATATGTATATGCTCGAAACGGGCCCTTTGATTTGATTTAATAAATATTCCTCGTTCTTCTTCAATGTGAAAACGATGAATAAAAGAGCCCTCTTTTCTTAAATAAAAACATTGTCATTGTGTTTGTGTGGGTTTGTTTTACATTGTGATACTTTAAAAGATCAGTAATGGTGAAGATAAGTTTCGTTTTGAACCAAATAAATGCATCATCTCGCATCATGTTGTTTTGAATAATTTAATTTTCTGTCATCATATGTCATTCAGTATTAGCAGCTTCACCAGTGGGGTTTCCAGAATTTGACACACTTTTTAGTGTGATTACATATATCAACATATATAATTTATATCTATAGTATTTTCAAAAAAAAAAAAATTCTAAGTGAAGTGGGAAATTAATTAATTTGGATATTCATTAAAATTATAATGCAAGTATTAAAGATTTATATATATATATATATATATATATATATAAAGTACGTCTGAACCACACACACACACTTGTGGAACACCAAAATAATCGACCAGTTTCCATTAACCGTATGTCACTTTCAACATTTGATAGATGTCAGCAAGTTCCAGTGTCATTGGCGAGTCCTGAGACTATATGTGCATGTAACTGTTTGATATGACTCAAAGTGTGCCCATGTAACACACATCTTATAACAGCTATAATTGTCAGGTTCAACTATATGATATACCGTCTGGTCATGACTCATGCAGAATAGCAGGTAAGAAATTTCAAATTTAGGTCAGTAGAATTACTTTTAAGATTTGTATGTAATATATAGTATCAACATTTTGGTTAAAGTTACATGCAATAAGAAATATGATATTTATATGTTCACAGTTTAAAGGGGTTTGTTTAATCATTAATGAAAGTGAAAGAGTGAAATAATTATTCGCCTTTAGCAACCACAATGGTTCAATTTTGTCAAAATAAGTGAAAAAACTTGATGAATTATTCCCTTTCTGACAGGACGTGGTTGCAAACTTGTACATCCCATATGCAACCCCCTTCAAGGCCATAGTTATGAAAGTGTCACTGTCGTACAAATATAAAGAAGATGGAAGGGACATGTCATGGACCATCATAGGACTTGCTGATGTTTCATCATCAGTCGAAGCTATAGTGGATGATAAAGAAAAAGCTGTCTCAATAAAGATTCTACAGAGATAAAACATCAGCATCAAAAGTACCACATAAATGTCACTGACAGGAGGCATTGGCGATATACATGAGAACATAAACAGTGGACGCTATGAAATACATTCCAGGAGAGATTACCATTTGCTAAGGCTCTACAGGTGTCGAGAATCAAGGGAGGAAAAGTGGTTAAAATGGGAGGAATGACAAGAAAGTGATTTTATTCTTGTCCTTTGCGGACAATCCAACATTAGACAACCTACAGGTACAGCGTAAACAGAAAGATGGTACTCTGATAATGGTTGCCAGTCCATTTGTTGTACGGAGTTCAAATGTCAAAATGAATGGTGTGGAAAAGCCTATCAAACTAGAGACACAATATCCAACATAGAGAATGTGTAAAAGTGGTGGACATACATTTTCTATTTTCTGCTGGACCTTTTAATTGTAAACTCTTTTATATAAATAAAAGTCTCAAACCATAGTTGAAGACAAATACAGGAAGGAGCATAGCAACGCAGAGGAAATTCCATGAGTCAACAGGAAAGGAACAAGCTTACCAAACATTGATCCTCATAAAGTTAAACATTGGCCTTATGAAAATGACAAAGGAGGTGTTGCAAACAATGTTTTGCTAAAAAGTGATTCATTGATTGATTGTTGGTTGCTTAACGTCCAGTGGCAAATATTTCATGCATGTTCAGGACGAGAACAAGTTTACAATAAATACAATAGGTAGGTCCTGTAATAGAGGCCGTCCGGGATGAAGGTCGGGAAATTTGGACTGCCACGGGAAAATGAGGGTATAATGGATACGGGCAGAAATTTAGCCTTGCAACAAGGCCACCTACGGACCCCTCAAAGAGTTGTTGCAAGGGTTCTTACCGTGCAAAGAACGTGGCACTCTCTTTACACGAGGCATCGGATTTAACGTCCCCATTCTGACCGGACGTGACTGCGAACTTATACATCCCGCACAGCCAAACGGACGCCCCACTTTAGCGAGGGTTTTACCGCCGGTCGGAGGAAGACCAATGATGACCATATTTCTATTCCCCAGTCACCCTTGGGGCGCTAAAAAGTGAGGAAAGATACTAAAATCCAATGGAGTGGATGTGATGTCTTTCTCTGTCTGAACTGTTTTAGAGAATTCACAAGAAGTAATGGATTATTAACGGTTTGAATCAGCCAATGGGAGCTGCAATGAGGACAAAACCAAAATTTTAAATGTAATTGAAAAATCATACGCATTTTAAT
Organism: Mytilus coruscus; assembly: GCA_017311375.1. Classification (NCBI taxonomy): domain Eukaryota; kingdom Metazoa; phylum Mollusca; class Bivalvia; order Mytilida; family Mytilidae; genus Mytilus; species Mytilus coruscus. The sequence goes on from JAASAO010001435.1 coordinate 25,794, forward strand.
ATTTCACCATCTTATTTCATCACAACATTAATTGGAAAATAAAGTTTTACTTTGTTGTTATATTGCAATGAATTATGATACCGTGTTAATCGACAAAACAAGGAAGTATACAGATTCAGTGTTATCTGATGATTTAAGTGATTCTTCATCTGAGAATCAAGATCAACCAGTTCGTAGGAAGACAACTCGTTCATCAGCAGGAAAGCATTCAAACCTGTATGAATTCATAAAGTTCATACTCAGGAAAATTCTGTGTTTTGTGAAAAATAAGTCTGAATATAAAAATGTGTTTGTGAAATCTGAAAAATGTGACCAACAAGTAAGCAATTTAGTGAATTTCGAGGAGTTAGGTCAAGCAATGGCCGCACTAGGAGAAAGTCTAGGGAAATCACTAGGACAGAATCTTAAAGAAGTTTGGCTGAAAAACAATCACTTTAACAATTAAGATTTGAACACTGTTTTGTACACTTACATTTTAGATTTTATTTTCAAATTGTTTTAATATGATGTTTTTCATGTATCGGAAAAAATACAAGAAAAGAGTAAAATAAAGAAAAATGTAAGAAAATATTTTGATAATTTTTATTGAATTGTTGAGGGCAACAATTTGATTTGTTCAAAATATTGTACTTGCTAAACATGTGATCAATTTAAATGATAAGTTGAAATCAAGTACAAATATTTATTTATATATAAATTTACGACAAAAGGGACGATTTTTCGTTCCCTATTGTTAATTTTCCATTTTAGATGGTGATGTTCCTTTGGCACCACCTTACGGTGTTTATATTTCACAGCTCGTTCGCTATTCCCGTGTCTGTTGTGACGTTTTTGATTTTAACGAACGTAATCTATGTATTACTGGTAAATTATTAAACCAGGGATATCGTTACCATAAATTACTTAAAACCTTTACTAAATTTTTCCATAGATATAAAGATTTGGTTTTAAAGTTTGGTTGTACCTGTAGAAAACTTATTTCAAACGGGATAGCACATCCTCATTTTTACGGAAATGTTGTTAACCGTGCCCGGAAATTTAGAAATGATCCTTGTAAACTTATCGCTCCTTTAAATAAACTTATTCTAAAAGGTTACCAATTCAACACTGTAATAAGATCATTGAATATTGTTTTATTGGTATAAATATTGATTTTGTTATCAGTAAATTAAAAGCAAACTAAATATTACTAGTATGTTTTATACATATACACATTCATGGATCTACAATCTGTCGATACCTGTATCTTGGCATTGCACAAGGTCATGTTTTCTCTGACTGTTTATGACGTCTTTACACTAAATCCATTGGATGTTGGATGTGTACGGATTGATAATTTAGTCTTAGATGCATGATTTTTTTATCAGTTGTTAGTGGCTTTGAACTAGCTGTCAGATAACTGCGAGTACTCTCAGATCTGTTCCTAGTGTCTTTTTGTTGTTTGGATGTACAAGTACCCTGCCACGTCCACTTGTATTTTTGTCCATCTGATGAGTTAAGCCTTTTCAACTGATTTTTATAGTTCGTTCTTATGTTGTACTGTTATACCACTGTCCCAGGTTAGGGGAGGTTGGGATCCCGCTAACATGTTTAACCCCGCCACATTATGTATGTGCCTGTCCCAAGTCAGGAGACTGTAGTTCAGTGGTTGTCGTTTGTTTATGTGTTACATATTTGTTTTTCGTTCATTTTTGTACATAAATAAGGCCGTTAGTTTTCTCGTTTGAATTGTTTTACATTGTCATTTCGGGGCCTTTTATAGCTGACTATGCGGTATGGGCTTTGCTCATTGTTGAAGGCCTTACGGTGACCTATAGTTGTTAATTTCTATGTCATTTTGGTCTTTTGTGGACAGTTGTCTCATTGGCAATCATACCACATCTTCTTTTTATATTATCTGAATTTGTAAATTGATAACAAGGAAGATTTGTAGCATGAGAGATGGAGATTTTCATAATACTTAAGATTGAATTGTTTCCTTTGTATAGTTATTGAATATAGTTTGGAAATCATTTTACTCTAAAATAATTACTATTTAGTGATTAAGATGTTCAAATAATACATAAAAAGAAGGTAAAAAAAATGATTTTAATTTTATTATAGAGATTTTGATACTCTCGTAGTTTTAAGTTGACTGCGATTGTGCAGATAATAGCGTGGGTTAAAGAGGTTGAAATTTATATTTTGTCACTCACTGACAAGTTTTAGGAACACAAGGTGACGTGTGTAATTTGAAACTATAACTAGGCCTCCATTCAGTAGAACGAAGAGAGGCATGCTAAAGTTTGACGACGTCAAGTTCAGTGTTGGAATCAATAATCTGTCAGCGTATAAAAGTACCGGGAAATTTGTGGTTAAGAAGAAAAAAATGCATGATTTCAATTTAAGAGTACTCCAATACCAATGGTGCTCACTTCTATATTTACCTGAATGTTAATGTGATATCGATGACAGAGATTGATTATAACAGTACACGTGACTCATACCGGTACTGATGATATAGCACTACAGTTGCGTCTTAATGATAGTATCTGAGTATCCTATCCTAGCAACATTTATACGAAAGAACAAAAAAATCTTTGATTTATTTGCCACAAAATCCCTTTTTTATTATTAAATGCAATGAAATAATCAATAATAAAGCTTTGCACGAAGTTTCCCTTGGTTATGTACAAAATGGCTTATCTGTAATATTCATGATCTTTGCCGTTTTGATACTATTGCAGTTTGAAAATTCGTAATTCACATGGCTACAGTTGGGGTCATATACCTTCCAAAGTTATTCTTTGAATCATTTCTACAATTTCTATTGATTCCACTAGGATTCCATAAAATAAGCCTTAAAAAAGTTTTTGTTAATCTTTGTGTATTGCTACGCATCACGGTGCGGAGCTATTAATTTCAGTCGACATACACGCCATCTTGAAATAATTACTTTTCACAATATTGATATATCAATTACTAATACGTGTTTACTTGCTTTGTTAATCTGCAATATGCACCATTTGTTTTGCTAAACAATGTTCCTATACAATGTTTACAAAAATGCATATAATATCTTTATTGTATAACTTCTGCCAATCGAGGCACACCTCCGTCTATTTGTAAAATTGAGAATGGAAATGGGGAATATGTTAAGGAGACCAAAGGGCTTTCAACGCAGCAAGAAAATGTTTAACTTTTCAATAAGTAAAGTGAACTATTTTATATAAACATGGGTAAATAACAAAACTCTTAAAGTAACTTCAATTCAAATAAATCAATATCTAAAAATACCACATTTCCAATCCTAAATCAACATGCACACACATATACCCTTATATTAGAATATAGCGAAGAGTTCTAAGCTTTTAAGAAAGCTCAAACTTGTAATTTGTACAATCCAGGGTAATGAAACATAATCTTGAAACTCATATTGATTATAAAATACACCGGAATATCAAACTTCTACTCGCATGTTTGACGTCATGGTATGTCATAGGAAAGTAACTTTAAATTTGCTCTAGTTGTTTAAATGTGATTGTTCCGTAGTTAGTTATAGGACCGTATCGTATTACATTAAGTACCAGTCAAAGGATTACAACCCCGATTATCATCCCGTTACATTTAAAACATTTCTCGATAGCAAAATTCAGAATTGAAAAAAACATATGATTCATAGTAAACATTTATATGGAAATCTTTAGTCCTTTCCTTATAACTCGTCTTTCTGTTGATTATCATTGGCTGAGAAATTGTGTTATATCGAAAGAGAAGTAAAATCGTCAAATCCTTATAACTGTTTGCAGAATAAGTCACGTGACAGATAATAATGCAAAATAATTTTGTCGTTTGGGTGTAGGATTAAATCAGTAAATTAAATATTGTCCGCTCACAGTTCATTGTGTCTTTGGTCTTGATGTTAATATAAAATATCCGGACGATATTTACCCGTGATATGTTGTCCATATATGTGAAATAATATCCTATAAAGAAAGTACAATATTTAATATGAAAAATGTCCATCATATAAAGGGCAGTATTCAACGGTATTCTAAAGAGGGAGGTGTAGCTTGTATGAAGGAGAAGCAAGTTCAGAACATAGTAGAATGGAAGGAGTAGTTAGTGAGACTGGAGTGGCTATGGAGGCACAGGGCAGCGTGGATCGATCATCTTGTGATGAGCAAGTGAGAGTTGGCATGGAAATTGAACATATGGATGAAATAAAGAACTGTATGTTATTCAATGCAAAAGAATGGCAGATTCTTCCAGATCCTGTAGATTGTGTAGGAAAACATGTTATTGTGTAATACGAGGGTAAAGCATACCCAGGATATGTAGAAAACAGTGGTGAAAATGATCTGTATGTTGAATTATGCATATATTAGGCAAGAAGTATATCAGTGGTTTTATTTGGCCTAAAAATAAGAGATAAATGTTTGTACGATGGTGATGACATCTTGGCAGTTATTCCAACACCAACAAAATTCAAGGTTCATTTTCAAATTTTAGAGTTCATGATGAAATTTGGAAAACAATTACAGAAGTTTGATAAGAATACTTTAAATAAAGTTTTAGAAAACTCAATAGAAAACTCAATACGAGGGTAAAGCATACCCAGGATATGTAGAAAACAGTGGTGAAAATGATCTGTATGTTGAATGTATGCATATATTAGGCAAGAAGCATATCAATGGTTTTATTTGGCCAACAAAATTCAAGGTTCATTTTCAAATTTTAGAGTTTATGATGAAATTTGGAAAACAATTACAGAAGTTTGATAAGAATACTTTAAATAAAGTTTTAGAAAACTCAATACGACTAGGATATTATTTATTACATTTCTTTCCTGTAACAATTTATTTCTATCCTGTAACAAACATCCTCAAACCACTGATATAAAGTATCAGCTACAATTTATTTTTAAAACAAATTCCTGAAATATCTTGAAACTAAAGAAAAGTTATTTTCATTTAATATTAATGACAAAACAACAATATGGTTAAAATTTTAAATTTTTTTCTTTCCTGTAACGGTATTGTCCCTCCTGTAACACAATTGATAAAAATGAAGAGAAAACAACTACAGGCTGAAAAAACGAACCGAGAAGATGATATATGATATAAGACTTCTTACAGCTATCATTTATATTGGGACCTCTGTGAAAAATCATTTAGCGAAAGAGCATTTGATGTCTCTCCTGTAACAAATCAATCCATCCTGTAACATCAATAGTTTTGGTGCCACAAAGTTGCATTTGTATTTTATATGAAAAGAAGCACTGTAGATATGAAAATTTATAGACTATGAAATACTATCAGGTCGATTTAAAAAAAATAAAACTAACAATGTTTTTGATTGAAAATCAAAAGTAAATTTGAACACATACATTATTAAAACACGAACACTGTTTGTTAAATTTCTTTTGCATTGCGTTTTCAATTTTATTTTGGTTAAAACTTAACTTTCTACATGATATTATTTGGCTGATTGAAAAACAAGTCGCTTTCTTTAAAAAAGAAAAATACGTGAACCTAAGATTGCTGGTCACCAAAAGATTGTTGCTGATTTTTGTTTGCTTTTGAAACTGAAATAATTGACTATGAATGAAAGAAGATAATAGTGATGCTAAACTACCTTTATTAAAACTATGTAATTGTGTGTACATTCTTGCACACGTCAGTTGAATGCAATGCTCGATAGTTGAGAATATGAAAGTGTACTTGCACTACTATTTGAATAAAAAAATTAAAGCTCGGCTATTTTATATATTACCTGGGAATATACATAATTTTTTTATAACCCTTTTGCATATGGTCAGAGTACACAGTTATGTCGTAGTGCATTTCTTTTAGTCAATATATGAAAATAAAAAAAATCCCACCTGCGCTTCCAAATGATATTTTTACAGTGTGTTGTACTGCTTTTGGGACAAATTGTATCAAATATTTAATGCATATTCAGGACGAGAACAAATTGACAATAAATACAATAGGTAGGTTCTGCAGTAGAGGGGTCTGGGATTGAGGTCGGAGAAATTTAGACTGCCATGGGAAATGAGGGTATATTGGATAGGGACAGAAATTTAGCCTTGCAACAGGTCACCTACGGACCCCTCAAAGAGTTGTTGCAAGGATCTTAACGTGCAAAGAGCGTGGCACTCTCTTTACACGAGGCATCGGATTTAACGTCCCCATTCTGACCGGACGTGCCTGCAAATTTGTACATCCCGCACAGCCAAACGGACGCCCCACTTTGACGAGGGTTTTACCTCGGTCGGAGGAAGACCAATGGTGACCATACTTCTATTCCCAGTCACCCTTGGGGTGTTTTTAGGTTTGAACTCTTAAAACAAACAAAAAAAAGAATTAAAATTGTATAATAAACATACATTCCTGCAGGTGAACTTTTTCCAAAAATTTAGAATATACTATCAATAAACACAAATGTCGAGTATTTAGAGATGGACATTGTATTTATCAAATGAATCTCTTTTTAAATATAATAAGGAAGATGTGGTATGATTGCAAATGAGACAACTCTCCACAATAGAACAACTTAACAGAAACTAACAACTATAGGTCACCGTAGGGCCTTCCAACAAAGCGCATAGCCCATACCGCATAGTCAGCTATAAAAGGCCCTGAAATGACAAAAATAAAACAATTCAAACGATTGATTGTTGGTTGCTTAACGTCCAGTAGCAAATATTTCATGCATATTCAGGACTAGAACAAATTAACAATAAATACAATAGGTAGGTTCTGTAATAGAGGCGTCTGGGATTGAGGTCGGAGAAATTTAGACTGCCACGGGAAATGAGGGTATATTGGATAGGGACAGAAATTTAGCCTTGCAACAGGTCACCTACGGACCCTCCAAGAGTTGTTGCCAGGGTTCTTAACGTGCAAAGAGCGTGGCACTCTCTACACGAGGTATCGGATTTAACGTCCCAATTCTGACCGGACGTGGCTGCAAATTTGTACATCCCGCACAGCCAAACGGACGCCCCACTTTGAGGAGGGTTTTACCGCCTGTCGGAGGAAGACTAATGGTGACCATACTTCTATTCCCCAGTCACCCTTGGGGTCAATTCAAACGAGAAAACTAGTCCATCATTCGACTATATGAATAAATTGCTATACAAAATATAAGCAGAAAGTAATAAATACACATAAACTGTATAAAACAATTAACATTATGAAAGTTATTAATTTTGTTTTAATAATTGTAAAATAAGAATTAGGTTTTAGTGAGATGCAAGGATTTAAATGCGTGTGATTTGGAACGTTTTTTCTTTCACGAGTGTTAAATTAACATAGTTAGCTAACTTCGGGTATGCATCCCTGCCCATTGGTGCTCCTACATTTAATGCCATGTTTATGCGGTTGATGTGCTTTCCAACATTATACTGAAAACAAAGACAACAACGAAAGGAGGCGAGACACTTAAGTTCCGCGAAACCCTTACAATATCTTTCATTATATATCAATGTGTTTCTTTTCGTCTTATTTACTTGCTGACAAAATGATGCTTTGAAAGTGTTAACGGCTTCGCAGTACTTATAATGATTAAAGACAAAAGAGGGGCAAACCTATTTGTCCTTGTTTTTAACACTGTGACAAAGGAGTTATGAGTAAACTCATCATAGATACCAGGATTAAATTTTGTATTTAAGCCAGACGCGCATTTCGTCTACAAAAGACACATCAGTGACACTCGAATCCAAAAAAAAGTTAAAAAGGTCAAATAAAGGACGAAGTTGAAGAGCATTGAGGACCAACATTCCAAAACGTTTTGCCAAATACAGCCATGATATCTATTCTTGAGGTAGAAAACAATTATAGCTTTTTGCACGTTTCTGTGTTGGAACTTCTGTACCTACATGTAATCAACATCATCAAATAACTTCAGTTACTATCAAGACCATCATATGTAACTATATCAACAGGACCATCGTATGCAACTATGTCACGTGTACTTAGTCAACGTTATCAAGCACCAAAGCCATCATCTTGACTGAATTAAATGCCGGTCATAAATTTGTCGAGATTGCGATACAATCACTTGGTTATCCAAGCTGAGTCAGGCTCAGCATAGTAAATTGACGACAACCTGTCTATACCTATCCAGACAAGGAACGACAACGTAGCAACGTACGTACTGTTACACTGACTGCGCAACACAACTTGTGTATACTAGACAGCAAACCAACAACGCTGAGCCATCATGGATCCCAGCCACGCGGAACAGCAAGACGAGGTTCACCCCCCAGAGGGAGATGTTTCTGAAGAACTAATAGAAAATCCGTCTAATACCACACATTTAGATGAAAAGCCCGAGACTAGGCGAGTACGTGATTTCACCGAAAAAGGACACGAAGCATTCGCAGAGAATCCTCACAAGTTCTGTCAGGAGCTAGAGGCCCTTTGGTCAGGTTTAGAATTCAAGTTATTGGAAATGACCACTCCTCCAAACGAGCTCCAACAACTGATTACAGCAGAGGACAAAATCGTACAAGCCTGTACTCATTATCGCAAGCGCATAGATGAGTACCTGAACTTTTTGAAAAAGACCAGATCGCCGGAAAGTCTTAAGAACATAGATACATGTAATAAGTCATAAAAAATTCGACTGTCTAAAGTGGACCTGGCTATGGAAACCCTACACGAGCATCGTCTCGCTCTGACAGAAACTAAATCCATCAAATCAAAAACATCTAAGGGTAATTGCTGCCATAAACAATACATTTACTATGGGAAAATCCTGTCAAAATCCAACAAAAGACGATTTCAGCAAACATGAGCTGACCAAAGATCATAGGTTAGTATAAATATTTATTTTTCAAATAGTCCTGGTCAAAATATTTATTTATATTATATTGAATGGGATTTGGGAAGTACCAAGGTACTACTTCTTGCTTAAGTTCTCAGACTTCTTATTATTGTTATTGTTTCGCCCGTACACTATAATAACTTGTGTTATTGTGCTATGGTCATTTTTTGTATTCTTGTCTTTCGTTTTTGCTTCTGTCCTTTGTCTATCTGCCTTTTGTTTTCCTTTGTTGAAATATTGGTTTGATTTTATAGGATTAGGATAATAACACAATGTTGACTTCTGTACCATTATTTTGACATTTTACCTATTATGTTTGTTTATTTTGTTCGAACATTGTTGTAATATAAGGAATTTTATGCGACTGTCATACAAGTGAGAGGTTTAGCTAGCTATATTGATTGATTGTTGGTTGCTTAACGTCCAGTGGCAAATATTTCATGCATATTCAGGACGAGAACAAATTAACAGTAAATACAATACTAGTAGGTAGGTTCTGTAATAGGGGCGTCCGGGATTAAGGTCGGAGAAATTTAGACTGCCACGGGAAATGAGGGTATATTGGATAGGGACAGAAATTTAGCCTTGCAACAGGTCACCTACGGACCCCTCAAAGAGTTGTTGCAAGGGTTCTTAACGTGCAAAGAGCGTGGCACTCTCTTTACACGAGGCATCGGATTTAACGTCCCCATTCTGACCGGACGTGGCTGCAAATTTGTACATCCCGCACAGCCAAACGGACGCCCCACTTTAGCAAGGGTTTTACTGCCGGTCGGAGGAAGACCAATGGTGACCATACTTCTATTCCCCAGTCACCCTTGGGGTTAGCTAGCTATAAAACCAGGTTTAATCCACCATTTTCACATAAGGAAATACCTATACCAAGTCAGAAATATGACAGTTGATTTCATTCGTTTGATGTGTTTGAGCTTTTGATTTTGCCATTTGATAAGGGACTTTCGGTTTTGAATTTTCCTTGGAGTTAGTTATTTTGTTATTTTATAATTGACCAGATTTTGGTCCTTCTGTCTGAAAATTATGACACCTGTATTAAGACAGTACTAATCAATCATCAGTCTTTTATTTCATCAGTTGTCCCAACGGCGGGGACATACCGCTATGCATATCTTGTTTTATTTTGATATCAAATTTGCTTTACAACATTAACTGTGTTTTTAGAGATGCTCTCAGAATACCAGAATTGAAATCTAATCTTGGCAAAGCAACAGTGAACGCATACAGCAGATGTAAAAAAGGAATCGTTGCATTGATGCGAACTGTCTACACCTTTGCAAAAGAGCATATTGCAAACAGAAAAATCAACCCCTTGACTGAGTTTCACGTTTAGAACGAACGTTTATTTAAATAAAACAAAAGTTTTTTTTTTAAAGATGGATTCAATGTAATTTGAACTAAATAATGTGTTAATTTAATTTTCATAAATTAAAACCTTTCTGCCCTATGTCCGTTAGGATTCCTTTCTTTCGTTGGTATTAAACTCGCTCCCCAACCGGAAGTTGAAAAGTACTCGGTGTACTACGTTGACTTCCGGTCCATGTAAACGAGATCAGTTTTCTTTCTCGTCGCTTGAAAGGCATAAGTGTTTTCAGCGGGGTATAAAAAATTATTCCGGTGAAGCTATGATGAATAGTGATAGTGAACACGAGAAGAGAGTAGTGCCAATGGCGCGGGAACATACATTATAGTTAGAGCTATAGAGCTACGATTCTTTGATTAAGATAAAGATATAGATTGGTTGATTGTTGGTTGCTTAACGTCCAGTGGCAAATATTTCATGCATGTTCAGGACGAGAACAAGTTAAAAAATACAATAGGTAGGTCCTGTAATAGAGGCCGTCCGGGATGAAGGTCGGGGAAATTTGGACTGCCACGAGAAAATTAGGGTATATTGGATAAGGACAGAAATTTAGCCTTGCAACATGCCACCTACGGACCACTCAAAGAGTTGTTGCAAGGGTTCTTAACGTGCAAAGAGCGTGGCACTCTCTTTACACGAGGCATCGGATTTAACGTCCCCATTCTGACCGGACGTGACTGCGAACTTGTACATCCCGCACAGCCAAACGGACGCCCCACTTTAGCGAGGGTTTTACCGCCGGTCGGAGGAAGACCAATGGTGACCATATTTCTATTCCCCAGTCACCCTTGGCGGGGGGTAAAGATATAGAGGAAAGATCAACCATATTGCGAGCCTATTGAGCTAACTATTTGAGATAGAAATATTGTGAGCCAGTGGAGCCAAGGCGCTAGTGATTCTGTTGAAATAGGAGCTACAGAGCTAGTGGAACTAGTTGTTTATTTGACCTGTAGCATCAGTTATAGCCAGTTGGGCTGAATATTTATTTGAGCTGGAGGAGATTTAATGAGCCGAGAGAGTTGAAAAGACATTGTAAACATAAGAAACTATACATTAAGCCTCAGACCTGGGTACGGACCCCTACACGTTACAATAGCACCATCCCACCATGGGCTTCGTAACTGTTTCAGGAGCTTAGTGCACCAAGGCAGCTTAGGTGGTGTTCAGACGTTCCCAAGAAACATAAATTAAGAACAATCTTAGGGAATATATCCATTGCGTCTTCGTAATAATGTATCTGCCGCAAGAATGTTATATACCAAGTCACTGAACAATAATTGTCAATTATTTTTGTACGTCACACAGGTAATGGAAAATAAATTGGTCGTTAATAGTTCAATCCAAAATCAAATATATTTTTGTGTCAATTTAAAACTCATATGGAAACGCGGCAGTCATAGTTGCTGGTTTAAATCTGTGTTTTAATAAGATATTAGTTCTTTACCTGCTGCACTGAATGTTGTCACCAATATGTTTACATAACTGTCTAAAATGTCTTGAACGTCAGAATAGTACATTTCATTTTAAGAACTGTCTCCAGTGGAATGACTTTTGTTTTTGTGGTTTTCACTTGTCTTGGTTGTAGCACCTGTAGCTATGGGATTCAGTAGAGAAATGTCTCTCAAGAATTCAAGAATTTGAAATATGGAATATGCTTTTTTGCAACAGTTACAGATTAATAGTAATCTGGGGTATTACATAGTCAGTTTGGATCATCTCTTCATCAGATAAATTCCGTTTCACTGGCTTGTGTCTTCCTGCTGACAGTTGTTTTACAATCTCTTGGGCTTCTACTTTAATGGGTGGAAACAGCCATCACTGTTCAATAGCGTAATTAATCACTTTACGTATTTAAAAAGCAATTCAGGAATGTTAATTTAGGTAAACGGACAGAAAGTCACAAATTTGATAGGACAAAAGTCACAAAATTTTTTTGACAATTGTTTAAATATATTTTGAAATATTTTCTTTTATTACATATATTCATTTTAAGTTGCGGAAATTGCTCATAAACCTTGATAAATGAAAATGTATTACATTATAATCATGCAAATGATATATTTATTGGCAAAATGAAGCCATTTAAGTACCAAGCCACTGTGACATTTTGTTTTCAAAACAATTATTTGATCATTGTTGATATTTATTGAATAAATTTTAATTACAAAATTGCTTCATATATAAAACTTAAAGAAAAATACCAAAACAATATTTTCAAAATAAGTGTTTTCTTGTTCAAAGAAGAATAATCTCAAAACTGAATTGTGACTTTTGTCCTATGACTTTCTGTCCTTCATTCTTAATTTACACGGGTTTGTTGACAGTTATAGAATAACCGTTTCACAGATGATATCGGATATGTTCCTTATGTCGTAACTACAATACCCTTCCCTTTTCACGAATGTGACCGACCGAATTAGACAATTTACCGGATTTGTAAAAACATAAGCAATACGACGGTGCCACATGTGGAGCAGGATCTGCTTACCCGGAGCACCTGAGATCACCCTAAGTTTTTGGTGGGTTCGTGTTGCTTAGTCTTTAGTCTTCTATGTTGTGTCTTCTGTACTATTATTTTTGATTGTCTTTTATTTTTAGTAATGGCGTTGTCGGTTTATTTTCAATCTATGAGTTTGACTGTTCCTCTTGTATCTTTCGTCCCTCTTTACAATTCTATGAACGTGCATCAATGAAAATAATTGCACACATTAACTGTTGTAAAAACCAGTTTGCTCTTAAAATAAAAAAGATAAATAAATTATAAACATTTATTCTATAATTCAATCTTTGTTATTCTTGTGATCATTTTCTGTCCAACAGATAACTGGGCTCATAATTCTAATCATCATATCAATTAATGACTTTTTTAAAATTTCATTTTGGACCTTTTCAACTTTTAATTTAATGTGGGCTGTTGCTCTGTGTTTGTGATATATACTAGTAGTAGCTAACATCAACGACATGGACTTTTGAAAGGTGTAGTCTCATTTGCAATCATACAACATCTTCATTGGTATTATATTACATGTAATTACCTCAACTTTCTTCATGGCTGACAGCTCTGGGTACTGATTATTTATTGGATGGTTGTAGCGTTCGTAGGTGAACATCCAAAAGTTGCGTGGTGGTCCATACAATCTGATGTACTTGGGCAGGTGATGCAACAAGTGGAAGTAAAATGTCTGAAATAAAAATAGATTCATCATATATTTATGAACATATTTCAAATTCTGGAATCATAGTAATAAATCACTTTAAGGAATACAACTTTAGAAGAACTGAGTAAATACCTTTTGAGGAAACATTTTCACTTGTTTAGAGGATAGTAGAAATAGATTCTATTTTTCAGTTTTAACCTCGCTCTGTTATTATTTTTGAAATTTGAAAGATCTCTTAATTCCTGAAGACAAGTTTAGAATTATAGAACCAAGTGAAATAGAAATAGTGTATCATTCTAATCCATGTCAAGATATCGCAAGTATATTCCAATTCTTTAATATAAGAAACGTTTGACGAAGTTTAAAACTGATTGCTGATGGAACATATTTCAACTGAAAGACATGGCGTAGTTACAGAATAAAGTGGAAGGTGTAAATCCTTTTCATCATTGACAATAATTAACCCAAATATGAATTTAAAGAAAATACTCATTTAACAAATTATAAAAATTTATTTATATAAAAATACGTTATTATGTTACCTGTAAGGCAGCTGGGAAATCTGTCTCTACAATATAAAATGCCTCGTGCCATCTTTCCTCAAAATTGTCTATCAAAGTCATGTCGAATGTGGAACCATAGGCTCCTCCAACAGCTAAAGGAAATTTACCAATGATTTTCTTCGAGGGTTACCAAACATTCTTCTTGTGCAAAATCTAATTATTCCAAAGGAAAAAAGAACTGTACCCATTTGTAGTTATATATATATATTGACTTTAGCACAGTTATCAGCTTGCAAATACAACGTGGGTGGCAGTAAGCCATTTTTCTGAAAAAATATATAAGTAAGATTATTTTGTCAGAGCTGGTTTTTGCAATAAAGGCAACAGTAGTATACCGATGTTCGAAAGTCATAAATCGATTGAGAGAAAAAATGTCAGATGAAATCTACCAGAGCAACATGTTCACTTAACAACCATTCCATTCCATACACCAAATAAATATCACTTATAAATTAGCATGAAAGAATCTAAATTTTGTTCTAGCAGTAAAACTCCATATAAGTAACTGTATACAAAGTATACAGCCTCTAGGCCTTAACAATTCTGAAATATATAGGTTTTAACAAAAGAGTTTATGCCAATGTCTGATAGTAATACCTATATGACACTTTATGCGACTTTTGGAGCAGCCGAAGATAAAACCAAAATATATGTCAACAAAACACCATACTATGGTCTGACACACAATCCTTTCCAGTTTCAGTAGACAAGGAAATTTGGAACACAAAGTTAATTTTACAAAAATTTCAAACTGAGAATTTTAAAAGTAAGTACCATAGTGATAATTGTTGGTTCCATTTTCGCGCTAGAGTTTCAGTGGAGAAGATTTTTGTAAACGTTTACCGACAGACAAGAGGTGAGCTAAAAATCAATTAATGGACTTCAAAGGTCACGATCCTTGGTCATATCCCAATATAGGTACCAGTCTTGTATTACAACCCAGTTTCCGGTGCATGTCAAAACATGGAGGGAAGCAATTTTTTCTGGACTCATTATTTTCTGTCCGATTAAAAGTTTATGCTGAATTGAAACATATATAAAGATTTCAAAAAATTGTTTCTTTTGGGGATATCAATTCAGGAGAGAGGAAGGATATCATAAAATTGAGAATGGAAATGGGAATGTGTCAAAGAGACAACAACCCGACCACAGAACAGACAACAACAGAAGGTCACCAATAGGTCTTCAATGCAGCGAGAAATTCCCGCACCCGGAGGCGTCCTTAAGCTGGCCCTAAACAAATATATATACTAGTTCAGTGATAATGGACGTCATACTAAACTCCAAATTATACACAAGAAACTAAAAGTAAAATAATACAAGACTAACAAAGGCCAGAGGCTCCTGACGGGACAGGCGCAAAATGCGGCGGGGTTAAACATGTTTATGAGATCTCAACCTCCCCTATACCTCTAGCCAATGTAGAAAAGTAAACGCATAACAATACGCACATTAAAAGTCAGTTAAAGAGAAGTCCGAGTCCGATGTCAGAAGATGTAACAAAAGAAAATAAACAAAATGACAATAATACATAAATAACAACAGACTACTAGCAGTTAACTGACATGCCAGCTCCAGACCTCAATTAAACTGATTGAAAGATTATGTCTTCATCATATGAATATCAGGCACAATCCCTCCCGTTAGGGTTTAGTATCATACCATCATAAAATATATGAGAAGAGCATAACCCGTGTCATGCCAACAACTGGTTTTAAATAAATGTGTTTAGTTCCGATGCAAAGACCCTATAAGTGAATCAATATTAAAGCCAAAATATGCAATCTTTAATGACCTGACAACAGTATCGTAACTATATCCCTTCTTAATAAGTCTATTTAAAGGTTTTGTTAGCTTCTGAGGTGAATACTGACATTTTAGTGCTTTATAAAGAATATTACCATAAAAGATTGGATGTGAAATACCTGAACGTATAAGAAGTCTGCATGTTGAGCTATATTTACGAATGATGTCCTTGTACCGATGTTTACTGGAAGTGGTGCGGCCTAGTAAAACAGCAAATAAAAAGTAAAAAATTAGTATGACTTCAGGGTTACGCAACTTTTATTCTTCGTGGCATGTCCAATTTTTTTCCGATTAAATCACAATTTCACATTAGTACATACATTATATGAACATGACAAATTTTCTATGTAGCATTTTTATTTTCAAAGATCAGCTGTTTTGCATGTAAGAATATTGACCAGTCAATTACAAGACTGTAACCTATAAGTTAGTTATGATTGACACCTACTTTTGATATGTCATCCAGCACTCTCATGAAGCAGTTTATAGTCACATCTGAATCGGGTGCAAATTGGTCTGTCCAGGTGAAGGCATAGGGATGAAGAACACCAGAATTGCATAATACTCCCGTAAGATGGTGATGCATCTTGGATAGCTTGCAATCTGCCTAAAATAAAATTACTAAATTGAATTAAAGAATTAAAGAAAAAGAATCAAATTAAAAATATGAGACCACAAGACACCATGCACCACTTGCACTTTCATTTACCTTATTAAATTTTTAAAGTTCATATCATTATAAACATGTGAACTTAGTTACAAGGTCATTTGACAATATTATGGTGAACTACCTCTACCTTATCAAGAATGTACTGGATTCAAACTATCACAACTTTGTGCATTGAGTAAGACTGGAGTTGAAATCCATAATATTTGGCATGTAGTTGAAAAAGATCACAGCATATTCATATTCCATCAAAAACTACTATTATTTACTATTTGTATATAAATTGGTATGATCACATGAATTGTCTACATAATAAAAGTCATTTGGTGATGCAAGGCTACAGTAGCTTTCTATGAGTAATGGGTTTTGCTCATTGTTGAAGACTGTACTGTTACTTTAAAGTTGCTACTATATCATTTGGTGTCTGGTAGTTAGCTGTTTCATACCATAGTTTCTTCTTTCATAAAGCAATTAGAATTACCTTTGTAACGTTATGGAATCTTGGCAAATTTGTCTTAGCTTGATCCATTCCATCTATAATTAGAGAAAGGTATTGATCTGGATCTTCAAGGGCCTTGTTATTGTGTTTATAATACTTCTGTCTACATAATCTGTAATAAGAACATGTTTTATCTAATATGGTAATAATCAAGGTCAATCAAGTAAATCCTGAAATTGCACAACATTTTGAACTGGAATTCTGATTCAGAATTTGAAAAACATGAAACACCAAACCTTTTAAGGAAGCATCAACCAGCAAAGCATCATATCTGAAACACCTAAGCTACATATATTTATTTTGAATAAAATATGTTCTTTATGGTACAATGGCAGCTGAATGCATGAGATCGTATCTATCTGAAAAGAAGCAATTAAGCACAAACACATCATATCTCAATAAAAAAGATGTTCCTAAACTTGTGAAAGTTTTTCCCATAAGTATAAATGGACACGCTTCTGTTCATAAATGTATCTGAAATACTTGTATGCTTGCAACAAAGAAAGTTTTAAAGTAAACGAGTTAGCCAAAATAATTACCTCTGTAATTCCAGGTGAGCAGTTTTCATTTCTATAATCTTTTCTTTTCTTCTTTAGATGGCTTCTTTAATAATGCTGTCTTGAAGTTAGTACATTCAATACACTGTGTAAATGTCTGGAACTAAATAAAATAAAAGTTATTATAAAACAATTTCAAATAGTTCCTTATCATGCTAATTATCGTTCATTAAAAAGATATGTGATAACCAACTAGTCTCTAAAGAGCCTGTATCGCTCACCTTGGTCTATAGGCATATTCAGCAATGGACACTCCAACTCCTGTTTGT
Source organism: Mytilus coruscus (assembly GCA_017311375.1). Lineage (NCBI taxonomy): Eukaryota > Metazoa > Mollusca > Bivalvia > Mytilida > Mytilidae > Mytilus > Mytilus coruscus. Next base: position 43,505 of record JAASAO010001435.1, read on the forward strand.
CTTTCCACTTCAAAATTTGAAAGATTCCATTTGTCATTTCAACACTTTCCCCTTCTTCAACTTCACGTTTTTAATGTCATCTGGGACACCTTTTCTGTTCGAACGTAATGTGCCGCAAGCCCTGTTCTTAACTGCCTTAGATCATGGAAAAATAGGTGATGTGTAGTAGTAGTCAACATATAACTTCTGACCCTTATTTAGATAGGGCTGCATAAGCCTCATAACCTCATAACCAGATCATTAATCTTCCCTTTTGGTGATGGGTTCTGGTCGGTTGCATAATAGATCTCTAAACGAGAGCAACAACTATTTGACGAGTCGCAAAGCATAAAAGCTTCACTCGAACTTGTTTGGCTTGTCCGGCATGTAGACACGAAAGGACAATTTCCTCCAAGCCACTATCCTTTCGTCAATGGCAATGTTTTCCCTGGATAATACAATTCTTGAAAATTAGACCTAAAATGATCATACACAGGTCTCATCTTAGCAATTGGATCATGTCCTGGTTGGCCACGAGGAATATTTATGTGGTTGTTGTTCAAATGAAGGAATGAAAGCATAAGTAAAATTTATTTCTTGGCATAATTTTCCTAAAGAAGGGAATCTTCAAAATTCGTCATTACTCCATTTTTATGAAGGTCTTGCTGTTGGACCAACCCCATTTCAATTAACATACCAATAAAGCGTGACATGTCATCCCGATTGACATCTTCCCATTGTTTAAAACGAGTGTGGCTTCAAATTTTGACCGTCTGGGGTAGCAAAGAAGTCCGTAGCATATCGGTTTGTCTCCTCAACCAATTTGACATAAAATACATCATCCAATATTAGACGCAAAAATCGATCATTTCTGGATTGTCCCCACGTCGAAGTTCAGGGACTTCTCCTTGTCAAACGGGAGCGCACGTGTTTCTAAACTTTTCGGATCCAAGTGTCCTCGAACGGCGCGATTTCTTCATCATTGTCGAGGTCATCCTCATCAAAACCTAAAAATAATCCCTGAATCGTCATTTAAGAATATTTCTAACGAAATCATGATTATCAGGCTCTACTAACGCGTCACCGTCCGCAACTTCTTTGACAACCTCCATTAATAAAAAAAACACGAATATACACAAAGCCGATGTGTATTTTCCACACGAATTTATTTCAGAAAGGAATGTCGTAGATAACCAATGAAAACATTTCTGTGTAGGGAATTCTTCCTCTAACGCGTTGTTTACTCGGTACACAAATAACCCGACGATTTCATTGACTATAACCGAAAATCCTGACCATATATAGAAAGTCAATATATTGACGACCAGTATTTTGTCGGCATTAAATCGATACGCTAACTTAAGAAACAATTTGTTTTCAACTTTATGAGGGTGAAGCAATTCAAGAACAGCCTGCACATGCTTTGCGTGGGAGAAATAGTCCCATTAATCAGGTGTTGATACGATATAAGGTTTGTAATAAAGACTAGAATTGAAATTAAAATAAGTGAGATTTGAATGACTGCTTTAAATTGATGGACATGATATTAGTGTTCTAATTCAGGATATACTTTATTTATACATCATTTTAACAGAATTACTACGCAGTGTGATGTGTTTGCATCACCAACCGAATTTTGGTAACTTGATATCTGAATATATAAACACTACTGAAAAAGAGACCAAAACAAAATAACACGCATGTTAACTTTTGTTCTTTTCCGTTTTCACCCAAGCGCTTCTGGTGTAAATTTGGAAAACTATGGAACTGTTTGTAACATCTGTCAAAAGAACTTAGCAGAAAACAACGCCTGATAAGTCATTTGCAATCCGTTCACAATGTTCGAAATAAGTATAAATAATGTCAGAAGTCCATCCCCAAGGGTGACTGGGGAATAGAAGTATGGTCACCATTGGTCTTCCTCCGACCGGCGGTAAAACCCTCGTCAAAGTGGGGCGTCCGTTTGGCTGTGCGGGATGTACAAATTTGCAGCCACGTCCGGTCAGAATGGGGACGTTAAATCCGATGCCTCGTGTAAAGAGAGTGCCACGCTCTTTGCACGTTAAGAACCCTGCAACAACTCTTTGAGGGGTCCGTAGGTGACCTGTTGCAAGGCTAAATTCTGTCCCTATCCAATATACCCTCATTTCCGTGGCAGTCTAAATTTCTCCGACCTCAATCCCAGACGCCTCTATTACAGAACCTACCTATTGTATTCATTGTTAATTTGTTCTCGTCCTGAATATGCATGAAATATTTGCCACTGGACGTTAAGCAACCAACAATCAATCAATCAATGTCAGAAGTCCATAACAGGTTTAACCCGACGTTGTACTAAAAGAAATTCAGACCTTTAGTCACAGGACATGTTTTGCCTTCCTCTTTCAGGATACGATATTTTGTGTTTCCTTTTATAAAATAGATCAATGAACACTGTACATTGTAAACTAACTGCGGAACCGAAGCTCTTATAAGTCATTTTTTTTTTGACTTTTGCGCAGGTTTGTAAACAAGCAATAATGGTAAACACATACACAAATAAATGCTATTTCTAGTATATTATATCCCCAAGGGTGACTGGGGAATAGAAATATGGTCACCATTGGTCTTCCTCCGACCGGCGGTAAAACCCTCGCTAAAGTGGGGCGTCCGTTTGGCTGTGCGGGATGTACAAGTTCGCAGTCGCGTCCGGTCAGAATGGGGACGTTAAATCCGATGCCTCGTGTAAAGAGAGTGCCACGTTCTTTGCACGTTAAGAACCCTGCAACAAATCTTTGAGGGGTCCGTAGGTGGCCTGTTGCAAGGCTAAATTTCTGTCCTTTCCAATATATCCTCATTTTCCCGTGGCAGTCCAAATTTCCCGACCTTCATCCCGGACGGCCTCTATTACAGGACCTACCTATTGCATTTATTGTTAACTTGTTCTCGTCCTGAACATGCATGAAATATTTTCCACTGGACGTTAAGCAACCAACAATCAATCAATCAATCAAATTAGTATATTATGTAAGTCTATCACAGAAATCCACGAATATAATCGAAGTAAAATATTCCAAAACAAATAACTAAAACGGATTCTTGAAAAAGGGGAAGGCAACAACAGCAATACTGTCGTGTTCACATGTTTCTGTGATTTGACAGGAAGTTGTACTAGCATTAATTGATATCTTTTCTTCGAGACTATTTGATCCAGTCCCTTGGTCATGGTATATATTGAGCTTGAATTTGTTGCTCATGTCTACGTGTTTAATTAATCCACTAACATGACCAGATACCAAATGGGATAGAAGTTAGCAATTATAGTTCACCATTATTACAAGGCCTTCAACAATGAGCAAAACCCATTTTGAATACTATGCTATGAAAGTCAACGAAATTAGAGTGTGAAACAATTCAAAACAGTAAACTAATGGCCTGATGTATGTACAAAATAAAGGCAACAGTAGTATACCGCTGTTCGAAATTCATAAATCGATTGAGAAAAAAACAAATCCGGGTTACAAACTAAAACTGAGGGAAACGCATCAAATATAAGAACTACGACACAACAGAATCACAACATTAAAATGTAACACACGCAGAAACGAACTATAATATATCAATGGCCATTTTCCTGACTTGGTACAGGACATTTTAAGAAAAGAATGGTGGGTTGAACCTGGTTTTGTGGCATGCCAAACCTCCCGCTTGTATGGCAATGTTAAATATAACATTAAAATGACAACATTACATCACAGGACTACAATACAAATAAATGGGAGAACATATAGGACAGAGAAACACACGAATAATAGCTTACAAAAGGTACCAGGTTGAAAATTTAATACGCCAGACGACGTGCGTTTCGTCCACACAAGACTTACCACTGACGCTCAGATGAAAAAGTTCGAAAGCCAAAACAAGTACAAAGTTGGAAGAGCACTGAGGACCAAAAGTTCCAAAAGTTGTGACCAATACGGTTAGAGTTTTCTGCCTGGGATAAGCACATCCTTATTATTTAGAATAATTTATACTTTTGCAAACGGTAAATTTTATAAAATGACTAAATAATAGATATACATGATAAGATCGAAGTGGTGACTAACTGCAGAATAACAACGGATACATAAAACAACATAAACCAGCACATAAAAATACACAGCCGAGTTAGCTAAAGCCATCAACGCACAAAGTGACGTCACATTTGAATTTCTAAAAGATTTCCCAAAATAATATAGAATTAGGATAGAATTCAAGATTAGATTTGTAAGACTGATATAATATTTATTAATAACAATTAAAATTACAATACTAATTAATATCAAATTGAGGTAGTAATTAGATAATTAATTAATTAAAACATTAACGAAAACAAATATGAATGGATATACAGAAACACATGACAACCTCATAATTACGGGCTTATGACATAGTTCACTTCTTAAAGTAATGCCATTTTAGTATCACAATTTGTATTATACACATGCATATATACAATGTACAATCAAAATTGCATGCTAGGGAATAAATGGAACTAACATTTGCTATCCTATGTATCACATTAAATATTTCAAAGTGATCTGTATTATCTATAATACTAAAATACTTACAAGCTATACAACATACTAAAATTAAAAAACCCGATAATTCTCAAGATTTTATCAGTAAAAAGGAATTTAAAAGTTCTTCATAAAGAGATATTTTTTCTATGGGTACCAAGTCATGTTGGAATCTATGGAAACACGGTTGTAGACCAGGAAGCAAAAAATGCCCTGGATGACCCTTTATCTAACTGTGATATACCATATACCATATACCGATTTTATTAGATCTAACGTTAGAGAATATGTTTTTAATATATTGAAAAATGAATGGAGTAAAAAAGTTGATAATAAATTACATGAAATTAAACCTAATTTAGGTAAACCTTTTCATAATTTTATGTGCAGAAAAGATCAGTGTGTTATTTCTTGATGTCGTATTGGTCATACTAGAATAACACACGAATATCTTTGAAAATGAAGATGAACCACAATTTATACCTTGCAACTATAAAACATGTTTTAATTAATTGTATTGACTTTGCTGATATTCGTAGGAAGCATTTCAATGTCAATAATATGTATGATTTATTTAGTAGTGTTTCAGTTACAAATATTGTTTCTGTTTTAAAAGAAGTTGGAATATATTATAAAATATAAAAATGTTGTATAAATTTAAAACGATTTTAATTTTTATCACGTTATCTTAGTGTTGATTTTATTTGTAAATAATCAATTTGCTTTAGTCTAGAATTTTAGTTTAATGAAGGACCTTTTGTTCGATTTTAAATATTTACTTAAAATTATAAAATTGCCATCCTAATAAAATCTGTCGTTTTAATTAAGCACCTCCTTTATTTTGGCATTACGAAATAATTTGTATACTAGTATTTTTACGAAACATGCCATATCCTGTTGTAAAGAAATAACTGATGTTTGCAATTAAAATGTATCATTATTTTATCTTTAAAATAAAGACCACAACGCAATATTAAATATAAGATAAGCAATTTATGAATTAAAACAAATATCAATATTGATATTTTGTTAAAAAAACTCGTTAAACAATATGTAAATATGCAAGATATTTTTGTAAGAATTGCCAACTTATATATTTTCAGAATTTTTAACATGTTTAAGCTGTAGTTTATAAGCAATCTATCACTCTTGTCCGAGTCATGTTCTTCTTCCTCTACATCAGGGTCCGGTAGATTACCATGAACCTCCCCATAGGCAGGAAGATCTTTGCAAAAGTTATGATATTCAGCGGTAAAAACCTTGGCTTTGCAATGGGTAAAAAGATCCTTTTTCTTTGCCTTGCTTTCCGTTGTATTTTCTTGGCAATTCGTATCCTCTAATAATTGTAGCAGAAACTCCATTTTGTCCAGCTCGATGACCCTCAATCTTCTGAAGTCTTCGTCAAATGTATGTTTAAAAAACATATGTTGAGGTTTCGGTTTGGAAAATCGTAACCATTTGATTTTCAGCCAGTTGACCTTTTCACCGTTGGCATCCACCTTGCGGTAAGCAAGTGTTGTCATTTTGTGCTTTTTGAAATCTTAGATATCTTCATGGTGTATAGGTACAACCGAGTACGGATTACTGGTGTAACTCGTAGTATCAAGGAAGTTTATTTTCTCCATAGATTTTTCGTATGTAAATTTAATTGAATAGTGGAAATAGTTACAATGTTCTAGAAATCCATTAAGATAGTCCTGTTAATCTGTCCATTTAAGATCAATATCGTCAATAAATCGATACCATTATAATGGAACACTAGCCAAGAGCCGTTTTTCAAGTTGGCCCATAAATATGTAGGCACATGTCTAGTAATGTTATTTAGAGTAGTGTCTTCTACATTATCCACTATGCTCTTTACATGATATTTTTTTATGCTACGGAGTCGGCCACTTTTTCTTCTTTTTCTGTAAGTTCGTGTAGTTTTGCAGGTAAACTTTAAAATGTGTTGTTCTGCTTTTAGTGATGCGTTAAATTTTGTTATTGAAGAAACGTCAATAGACGCTCTACAGTAATTATTTTCACAAGAGGTGTGGAACAATGCTGTCTAGTCTTTCAAAAAGCTCATTCACCATTGACTGATTCGAACTTTTAGCAAACATGAAGCATCCCAGGATTTAATTCCCAAGGGTGACTGGGGAAACGAAATATGGTCACTTGGTCTTCTCCCGACCGGCAGTAAAACGCTTGCCAAAGTGGGGCGTCCGTTTGACTGTGCGGGATGTATCAAGTTTGCAGCCACGTCCGGTCAGAATGGGGACGTTAAATCCGATGCCTCGTGTGAAGAAAGTGCCACGCTCTTTGCACGTTAAGAATCCTTACAACTCTTTGAGGGGTCCGTAGGTGGCCTGTTGCAAGACAAAATGCCTGTCCTTATTCAATATGACCTCATTTTCCAGTAGCAGTCCAAATTTCCCCGACCATCATCCCCGTTGGCCTCTATTACAAGACCTACCTATTGTATTTATTATAAACTTATTCTCGTCCTGAACATGCATGAAATATTTGCCACTGGACGTTAAGCAACCAACAATCAATCAATCAATCTTATGATTTTAAGGACTTACTCATTCCCCTTCAGAACTCTGAACTTGTTTGCTGCTGCATATAATTGTTTTGGCAAATTTTTCTTTACATGGTTCTTATCGACTCTTTTTTATGTTTTCAAATGTTTGCCTCAGCCGTGATGTTGTTGTTGAGTCATTCTCTGCTGGAATCATGCCACGTGTCCTCCGTCTGACATCCATCCTTTTAACCACGGATAAAACCATGTCAGGTTCCATGCCTTTACTTGACCCTGTAACATATATAACGTATATATCTTGTGCCATAGGAAACAATTGGATGAAATGCAGGTTTAAAAAAGAAAGACAAGGCATGGTCAAATTTTACAGGGTTCGTTTTTGATATTTTGACAGGTGGTTGTTAATTGACTGAAAATTCATCATCCTTACTTTGTCATCTCTATACTTAATAACTGGAACTTTGGTTAACAGTTGTTCTCTTGTTGATTTTGGTGCCATAATTGACAATAACTGTTCCTTTACAATATTGTTATCAGCCTCATAGTAAAGTTTTTTTTATCAGTGAGTTAAATATCTCATCGAAGTAGTTTTCTTAGAGCCTTGATTATTTTCTGCTTTTTGTTTACCTTTCAAGATACGAGCAAGCAATATGTTACTCTGACCTAACAATAGCAATTGCCTCATCTGCCTTCCTTTCACCATAAAATTGTGATGTTTTGCTAACAGAGTCAATGGGTGATTTGAGTTGGTACTTCAGTAGACTGGTCTGCCCTTTAGTCAGACTTGACAAAACATTGTAGCATGTATTCAATTCATGTGTTAACAGAATAAATTGTTTTCTAAAAAACACAAGCCTTTGGGTAAGGGAGGGAAATAAGGTCTGCGCTCAGTATACCATCTTGTTTTACGCCTTGGCAGATTGAAAATGGTTCCGATATTAGACCATTAAATTTAACTACACTACTAGAGTCCATGTGGAGACTATGTATAGGTTTCCATAGTAACCCATCTCAGTAAATCCTCTTTGTAACCCATTTTGTTCTTTTAATATTTTAGGTTTGACGTTATCCCTTAGATGAAACTGTCTTGAGATCCATGCTTAACTTCTATTTCAATGTCTTGTGGTAATCCTGGCAAAATTCAGAATCTGTGTTTCCGAAAAGATATATCGTTATTTGTTCTCATTCTCTTGTTTTCATGCCTGTTCTCAATTTTTGATGTTTAGTAAATAAATAATACCTTATCATTTTCCTTGAAGATTTTGTTAACAATTCTAAAGGCTCTGATTTAAAATCTGCAGATGAGCGACACTGGCTTCTTGGAGCCTTTAGTTTTGCGTTAAAAATCAAATATCTTTTTTTACTCATCGGTGACCTATACTTTTTATTATTTTTTTCTCAAATAAGCTATACTAAAGGATGGACACCTCTGGGGAACCAGAATTTTCTATAATTAAACTTTTTTTCTTAACTTGATTTTTCGGTTTATATAAATGTAAAAAAATAACTGGTGAAGAAAAACTCACATGGTAGTGCGCTTCTCTTTTTTTTATAGTATGGCCCTTTGAAAGTACCCAATTTTGATGATTTTCCCATTTTTCATCAATTGTTACCCATTTTTTGGCTATAATCTTGTAAAAAATTACAGTTCCACAATTAAACTTTTATTCATACTTTCAATAAAGATGAATTAGACCATTCTGAATATATTAAACTTTTAAAAAACTATAGGTAGGTGTTAGTTTAAGATAGTTTTATCATATTTTGATGCTTTTCGTGTCAAATTTACCATGTTGTCAATTTTGTAAATTTGTGATTTTCTTTAATTTAAGAACAAAATGCGTATTATTTCAACTTCTTTGTTATAAATGATTGCAAAAATACATATCTAAGAAATTCGAAAAGAGAAAAGTGATATAGGATGTTCATATTTCTGGTAAAATCATTTCTTATACCCCTCACCCATTTTATCAAAATGGGCTGCTGAATACCAAAAGGCTGTAGATATGCCTGAAAAACAGGAAAGAAGACAAGAACATCAAGCTGGAACTAGAGGATCTCGAAACTTCTCGAGGAAGACACAGAGGACGTCGGTTCAACCATCAATACAGGCATTCGTCTCATTAAAGACGAAGACAATTGAAATATGTGAACTGAAGTGATACATTGAATAATGTTTATAATGAACTCGGATGAAACATGAGTTAATAGATACCACACAGTTTTTTGTTTTTAGAGGCTCTTTTTTTTATGAAAATTTGAGGCCGATTTCTATAGTTAGTGAACAGTCTCGTTTGAAAGCTGACTTTATAGTATATAATACAGACATAATATTATATACAGATATGATGGAGGAACACATAGTTATCCAAATGTTACTAAACACTGAATTTCATATTACATTTTCTAAAACAAATTAAAAGATTCCCCAAATGACCTCCTCTTTAAAGGTGTCTTTCTGCATAAAAAAATAATGACAATACTGACATACACAAACAAAATAGATGACTACAGATATATAATCAAACAACATAGATGACTACAGATATATAAACAAACAAAATAAATGACTACAGATATATACACACATAAGGTCACTACAGTTGAGACGGACAGATAAGTCAACTAACTGTCATAATGTCTTAACAAAACTATTATTATCTACATGTATGTAGCAAATTATTAATTTGCTGATGTTTCCAAAGGACATCGGCGACAAGCCTTAACACTTGGACGCCTTTAAGCTTCGTTAACCTTGTGAACAACTGCATGGCGGAAAGTTTCCTCTTTCCTACAGTCGGGGTAATAGTGCACCACATACTGCCTAACAGCTAACTTCACCCGTGGGCACACTTCTCTTTTGGCATTTATTCCGCCCCCATTCCAGTTGTACTGGTTGCGTATATTTTCTTGGCAGAACAGATGGGGCATCAACTTCTCGAACAGCAGTGAGGCGAAGTTTTTGCAGAATGCGCTCTCTCCTTAGGAGTACCAAGTCTCTCTGCTGGTATTGTCATATCTTCAGGAATTGTTTTCTCGTCATCATTGTCGTCTTCCTGCAATCGCTAAAATTCCTGGTGTTTCCTGCCATCTCTGTGCTGTCAACATCTCCTTTAACTTGTTTTGCTTTGCGTTTAACTTGTCATGCTTTATTTCCATTGTGCGAAGTCTCTGCTCAAAGTTGGTCATCATATTGAATAACCTAGACTCGCCTGTTGTCATGACATCAAATAATCGGTAGATTCGGTGGTCATCAGGGAATATGTTGTTTTGTAGAAGTGCAGTTGGGGAATGAGTTGGTGCTGGTGCAGCGAAAGAAGTAGTGATCTGTGGATAAGTGCATCTGTCTGTGTCTGAGGGATTAATATTTCTGGGGCTGGTGGTGGCTGTTGCTCGTCTGATGCAGGGACTGTGAAGGAGTGTATGTGAGATGGTGGTTGCAAATTGAACTATGGTTATTGACAAATCTCTGATTAATTCGGACACCTCTTCCTTGTCACAATTTATATTCATGTATACATGCTGGTATCATTTTTAACTAAAATATTGGAAGTTGCTATCTAACAGCCTTCCAAAGAAATAAAGACACCATTAAAGGTTGATTTATAAATTCATTGTTGGTTTTTTGTTCATTTAAAGTTTCTTGAAATGTGTCAGTGTCATCTTCTACTTCAAATTTCTCCTTAAAAAATCTTCTACCAACGTATGTTACATCAATATGAATCTGAAAAAGAATTTCAGTCAAATAAAAAACAAACTTAATTGTTTTGTGTATTATTCATACTAGTAGCTTTCTCTTTATTTCTCTGGCTTTATGCGTTATGTTTTTTGCTAAAAAAAATTAGGGCTGTACAGTAACCTATAGTTGCTTAGTTCTTTTGACAGGCTTTAATTTTAATAAAGATATATTAAAGTGTTTTCAACACCCTGAAAATTTAACACAGGGTCAAAATACCATAGATCTTCATTGAAAATTGTTTAATTCCTACCATATATTTTATTGCAGCATTATTATCATTTAAGGGGCTCGAGGGTATAAATCCATTTTTTGTTTAAATATAGGATTTCACTTAAAACAATTCTATAAATGAACTTTATCCTCTACTAAATAGAAAAATAAAATAAAAAAATGGGTTCACCGTTCATTTAAACTTACAATCTGCCTTCGTAAGAAACATGTATTTTTGTTAAGGTACTTTTTTCTGTTTATATATTGAAAAATGCAAGTGTCTTTACAGAAAGAACAAAGAAATTGAGAAAAGGCATCTTACAAAGGTTTTTATCCAGTCTGCTGTTTTCTTCAATTGTTATGCGCCTTTCTTTTTTATTTCATTGCTCATAGGAATGATAACGGTAGCCATGTATGCCTGTATTCTATAGGTGTAGATCTTCATTAAAATACATACGTGTTTTTACTCTCAGGCATCATTTCATTCACTATGTTTGATACCATTGAAGATAATGATTTCCCATTCGGTATGTTTATCAGGTACTTCGATTTTAAATCACAATGTATTTTTTCTAAACCATTGGGCGTGTTTATCTTTATATTGGACATGTCAGAACGAAAACAGTACACCCTTCGCTTGAAAATAATATGCAAAAATACGTATTTATAAAGAATTCCAAATAAAAATACAGAAATGGTTCTTTTACCCACCAAATTTGAAGTAATTGAGTGATTAGGTTTTTTTCATTAATTCCAAACACCCTTCCAGCAAATATGAAATTTGTTATTTCACCACCAAGCTCCTAAATGTTTTGTTTATTATTCTATAAATCTAAATATTGAATTGAGGAATGTCATAATTTAATCATTTTATCCCCTGCTATCTTAATTATATGTATTTCAAATATATATGTCATAGCCGTTATATTTGGTTTAAACACTACCAATAATTTTTTTTTTTTTATTTATTTACTTTATTATCTGACTACTTTGCCACAACTGTTCAGACAGTTTTGTATTTTCTGTCAATTTAAATCAATTAGTGTAACTAGTGAGACGGTAACTGATATCTTTTTTCGAGCACATATGTACGATCACCACAGGTATTTGTTGATTTATAACACTACGTTGACATTGCTGTTGTACATTTTTTGTTAGTATGGCGAATTCTTTTGAACAAAATCTTGTCATGTTTTATACAAATGAAGTGTGAGTCGGACTCTGCTCCATTATCATCACATTCATTAAAAAAGGAAAGTTTTGCAATGTGTTAATCTTGAGTGATGATATCCACATATTAAGCGCTCTCATTTACTCTTGTCAGTGCGGACATATAAATATTTGGGGTCCCTTTGTGGCGCAAAACACTTGTACATGTTGTTAATTTCTTGTATCAGCGGATCACAATAGACTTTCTTTCAAAGCAATATGTATACGAGACCCCTGTTTAATTGATTTTATTTAGCCATGGATTCTTTTAGTAAGGAATTGATAGATGTAACATATAATCAGTAACTTTCTCTTAATAATTGTATAAGATGTGGCCTTGAATTAATTTCATTAATAATAATAAATTGAAAACAACACGTTTAATAATTTCATGCGTCCGAAGCGCTTTTCTGGATTTACCTTCATCAGGAACGCTCAATGCCAAACATTTGAAATCCGAGGGATGT
>JAASAO010001845.1:0-39979 GCA_017311375.1 Mytilus coruscus
ATATAAAAAAATAAGGAGAATTTGATGTTGTATGATTGACAATAAGACAACTATCCACCAGAGTTCAAATGAAGTGGATGTAAGCAACTATAGGCAACCGTAAAGCCTTGAACCATTAGAAAATCCCATACCATATGGTCACCTATGAAAAAAACTTTTAAACTGATTGTAATGTTGTAATGTTACACCACTATCCCAGGTTAGGGAGGGTTTCGAGCCTTAAAAGTTGTTTCACCCTTCACATTATGTATGTACATGTGTCAAGTCAATTTCTGTGTTATTTGGTATCTTGTGGAGAATTGTGTCATTCGCAATCATATCATATCTTCTTTTTGGTTTTATTTTACAGATCTTGTGTCAAAACTTGCCATCAACTAATTAAAAGGTTTGAAACAATTACGACTATTTAAATCAATGTTAAATTTTGAAAACAATTCTATATTTTTTTTTCTTACGTGTGAGAATGTCATATCATATCATATTTTCCATTGTACAATGTATTTAAGAAAAGAAAACAAGAAATAAATTTCATTTGTCTCCCTTTTGTTGGAGAATCAGTTTCAAAATATAGTTATCTCCCATCTTAAATTTAGCGTGTTAGTCAAAGGGAGACAACTTTAATTTTCCACAAGAAATACGGAATTCTATAATATCATGGAGTTCGCTAAGTGCCCCGACTGTTAATATTTTTCCCAAGTACCAGATATTTGTTAACCATTCACAATTAATGCAGTATATATATATATATATACAACTCGTCTAAACATCAGCCCAACAATGTTAGATCTGTAAATTTGCTTTCTTAAATTTTTGTTCTTCCCTCGCCGGGATTCGAACTCATGCTACTGAGATATCGTGACACCAAATCGCCTGCACTGTATCCGATGGCGGGGTATTACCTTTCCTCGTCAGTTTTAATCTAGCGTCGTAATACAGTACATGATATATAAGGCATGAAGATGGTATTGTTACAGATGAGCTGAAATATGTATTGTAAAGGATCCTACAAATTAATGCAAGATACAGTCACAGAAATAATTATATGTATAAGTACGTCTGAACCAGTGACAACTCTACAACAGATTTATCCATCGGATCACCAGCAGTGATGGCGATACATGACTGTGTACATTCTGTATGTACAACTCGTCTAAACATCAGCCCAACAATGTTACATCTGTAAATTTTCTTTCGCAAATTTTTTGTTCTTCCTCGCCGGGATTCGAACTCATGCTACTGAGATATCGTGACACTAAATCGCCTGCACTGTATCCGACGCGCTAGACCACACGACCACCTAGGCTTCACAAATAATAAAGCTTTCGGTGGTCGGGTATTACCTTCCTCGTCAGTTTTAATCTAGCGTCGTAATACAGTACATGATATATAAGGCATGAAGATGGTATTGTTACAGATCAGCTGAAATATCTATTGTAAAGGATCCTACAAATTAATGCAAGATACAGTCACAGAAATAATTATATGTATAAGTACGTCTGAACCAGTGACAACTCTACAACAGATTTATCCATCGGATCACCAGCACTGAGGTAAATTGTATGGCTTTCCAAATACCGTTTCGATTCCTAACATCACTGAAGAGACATTAATTGTCGAAATCCGGATACGGTGTACAAAAACCTTTGCACCTTTTGTTTGCGCTATACCATCTTTTCCGCAAGTTTATTGTTTTCTGTTTAGTATTAAATTTTAGTTAAGATCCATTTATTACATCGGTGATCCGTTTATTTGGCAATCGCCAATGGCAGTCAGCAGGGTTTAAGAACTTTGTTGTTCGACCTGTTAGTCAAATGCGTTTTGTTAAAATATACTTTTCACTTTTTGGTCTTTTGGAAAATGTTGTTTGTGCTGTATTTAGACCCTCTAACAAGAAATTTGTTTTGCATGCACACGTATAAAATTGCGGTTTTATCCAACGCAATCATAGGTTTGAACGTTGTTTTCAATTTAGACTTGTTCATATTTTTCGTTTGGGCTTGTATTATATTTGCCTTCGGGTTTATATGATCCGTTCATCCTATTTTGACTCCTCAAAATTCAAGAGTCTATCCTAAATTTAGGTAAATTGTATGGCTTTCCAAATACCGTTTCGATTCCTAACATCACTGAAGAGACATTAATTGTCGAAATCCGGATATGGTGTACAAAACCTTTGCACCTTTTGTTTGCGCTATACCATCTTTTCCGCAAGTTTATTGTTTTCTGTTTAGTATTAAATTTTTAGTTAAGATCCATTTATTACATCGGTGATCCGCTTATTTGGCAATCGCCAATGGCAGACAGCAGGGTTTAAGAACATTTGTTGTTCGACCTGTTAGTCAAATGCGTTTTGTTAAAATATACTTTTCACTTTTTGGTCTTTTGGAAAATGTTGTTTGTGCTGTATTTAGACCCTCTAACAAGAAATTTGTTTTGCATGCACGTATAAAATTGCGGTTTTTATCCAACGCAATCATAGGTTTGAACGTTGTTTTCAATTTAGACTTGTTTATATATATATATATGTAAAATGTCATTTTATTTGTGTAATGGATAAGAAAATTTTAAGATGTATAACTTATCCGCTCCTTTGTCAAACTAATATTGCAATATGTGGTAATAATATCTCGCAACACCTTTTAAAAGACTATAAGGATATACGTATATCAAACTTTACTGCGTAATATAATATAACTTTAATGTATTGTGTGCATAAAGATATATAACCCAGTCCTAAATATCAGGTAGTGGAATTTGAGGTCGAGTCTCCTTTTTAGTTTAATCATCGTTTTAGTTTCTCTTTTAATCATCCTAAATGGTATGAGTGTAAAAGAAAATTACTGCTATAACGTTTATTGAGTATTAAGTCGTATATGATATAGGCTTGCATATCTAAAACTTAACATTTTGAACGCTTTCATTTTTAAATTTGGCACAGATAAACACCATAAGTATAATTTATATCTGGCAAAGATGGATTACATGTAAAGTAAAGGGAACATCTGTCTTGACTGTTCTATCTGAACACATTGTGTGAACACGTCCTTAACATAAATATGATCACCGTGATAAATATAAATTAACTAATTACGTTGCTTGTGAAATGAACTAGAAAGAGAGTAGTGTGTGTAGTTGAACTGCTTGGATACACTCATGAACCCTTCTAATATGTGTGCATGCACTTATTTCTCGTCTATACAGTCTCAATCTATGACACGTTTTGGAACGAGGCCTGTATGTCTGATTTATAATAATGTTTTATAAATCTGGCGGCTCTTTTCTATGTATTTTAAATTTTGATATCTCCAACATCACGGCACTGTTGTTCTGCACTGATATGATGATAGAACAATACGCTGTTTTCTTGCACTCTTTGTGGGAATTGCTTCAGATTATATCATTCAAATCTAATGTGCAGCTCATATTTCCATCAATTGTGTTTATACGGAAGCTCTATTGAAGCTCATTGGGGATGTTGAGTCCTCGTTTTTGAATTTATTAGCCTTTGAAAATTCTATCAAATATTAAGGCCTCGGTCATCACTAATAAAGAGAACTAATTGTCGAAACGAGCATTTAATGATGCCGAAAAATTGGTATCGCTAATGTTCTTGTTCTATGTGTTCGTGTATGTGGAAGTGGTCAGATTTCCTTGATGTTCATTATGAAGCATTAGTTTCCATTTAATTCCATCTCCTATTACACAGCCACTTGATTTGTCAGTAAACGGTATTTCAAATGAGTTTTCATTTGATTTGTATATTACAAATGGATAAATGATAAACGAACATCGGTAAAGGCAGTCAACAGTCAATTAAGAAGACAAATCAAAGGTTGAAAAATTAAGGTCATCACATGAACTCTAAAATTAACAGTATGCGTTGATAAAATAAGCGTCTCCTGTTATACATGTGGGTTAAGTGAGGGTTTGGCGCCAGCAAACATGTTTAGCCCGCCACATTCTGTACGTGCCTTTACAAAGTCAGGAGCCTGTAATTCAGTGGTTGTCGTTTGTTGCTGTATATCATATTTGTTTTTGTTTGTTGTGTTGTACTTAAATCAGGTGTTAGTTCTATTCGTTTGAATTATTTAACATTTGTGATGTCGGTGTCTATTATAACTTATTATGCGGTATAGGTTTTGATCGTTGTTGAAGGCCGCACCATGACCTATAGTTGTTACCTCAATGTCATTTGGTATCATTTTGGATTCACATCTTTGTCAATATAATGGAATTTTATGCGACTGTCATACAAGTGAGAGGTTTAGCTAGCTATAAAACCAGGTTTAATCAACCATTTTCTACATAAGAAAATGCCTGTACCAAATCAGGAATATGACAGTTGTTATCCATTCGTTTGATGTGTTTGAGCTTTTGATTTTGCCATTCGAATAGGGACTTTCCGTTTTGAATTTTCCTCGGAGTTCGGTATTTTGTGATTTTACTTTTTCTTATACTTATTTTATAATTACCCGACTAGCGAATCAACACTCAGTAAAATATCAAAATCAACAATAGGCCACAATCGGTTAAAATAACAGATAAGATTATTATTCCGGTATCTAAACATTTAGGACTGCAAAATTATGTCGCTAGTGAGTTTAGACACAGACATATCGGTCAACTAATTCGTGATGGTGACAGTTATACTTATATAGTATTGAATTCACCCTTTCTTCCTCATAACTCTGTTTGGGCAGTTTTATGTCAGGAGCACGCAGCTGCAAATGGAGTTATATATAGTCTGAACACGCATGAGCGTTACAAATCAATTACGATATGTTTACGCCATACGATGGGGCAAAGAGTATGGTAAATGCTCAGAAATGGAAATGAACGATTTGTCCACTAGGCCAAATAACGTACGAAGTTGAGGAACATTGAGTGGCAAGGACATCATCAGTATATCTGAAAAGGAATTTAAACAAGAATGTGTCCATAGTACACGGATGCCTCACTCGCACTCTATGTCCAGTGGACCGTAAAATTGGGGTCAAAACTCTAACTTGGCGTTAAAATTAGAAAGATAATATCATAGGAACATGTATACTACGTTTCAAGTTGATTGGACTTCAACTTCATCAAAACTACCTTGACCAAAATCTTTAACCCGAAGCGGGACAGATGGACGGACCATTAACACTAAGTGTTTGTCTATATCATAAATCGACTGCAACAACGCTAGAAATAACTGTCACAGTCATAAAGGTTTGATACAACTATTTCAAAGTTGTAACAGTTGATTTACAACTGTCCCAACTCGAAAAACGTTGCAACAGTCATTAGGTTAAATTATTTGTAAAACAATTTTACCGTGTGCAATATAAGGTTGTGACAAAGAGACACAACTATCACACCCATTTAATACATTAATTTTAGATAGAAATTGATTTAAAAAATATAGTATTTTGAAATATTTGCCGCTGAACATTTTGGTATTCCCCGCTTATTTAGTGAATGTGCTAAATTTATATAATTATTTAACACTCCCTCGCCTCTCATCTCATCGAACAAAATCGGAACCAGCACTAGATACCTGCAATTTCACACAGGACGGTTTTATTCGCATTTAAAACTACTTACAGATAAATCGAAAAAGGTTACCCAATATATTTGTAACCAAATGTATCTTTAACTGTATTAACAGTTGACAATTTTCAATATTATCTAAATAAAAACCTTTTAGTTTTTAAATTAGTTAGGTGTGAAATCATTCATGCATACAAGGTTGTCTTCAATACCCGTAGTTTAACGAATCACATTACTTCATAATAACGGTCAATATACATGATATACTGTAAACCTAGCGGGGAACTCGAATATACACACTTGTAAAACTTATCCCCATATTAAACTGATTAATTTTTCCCGAGGGCTTATTTCACACACTTATTTTGAGCTTTTATTTGGGGCTACATTTTTTTCTTGCAAAATTATAAATATTGCCGTATTAACCATTTTGATTTCTATACATATGAAAAAAAATCAAAGCTGTGATGAACATTTAACGCATTTTTTGCAGCTATGGAAAAACAAAATAATACTCTTAAATCTATCTAAATTTAATTTATTTTACTGTATTTTATTTTTGAATAGTTCAATATTGACTCGACTTTGTACTGTATATTGTAACGAGTGGTCTATTTGAAGTTCAAATGTCCTTGATAAATAGCACTTCGGCATTCATTCATGATTGATTGAGGTAAAATATTATCACTCGAGATCATTCATATTTTCACCGGATTTTCTCAACCAATTTACCAAAAGTATTTATAAATAGATGGACGTACTGTACAAGACCGACAAAATAACTAGCGCCAGTGAAAGTTGAAATGTTCAAAACAAGAAAACTCGCATTGTTTCAGACAAGGAAATCAAATCTTCTTTTATTTATTCACATAACGGTTTAGAACTTGTTGTATTCTTTAGACTCCGGTCTTGTTAAATTCAACAGACTGACATCAGATTCTCTTTTGTGGTTTCAGTTGATCAGATGTCGTACTAACCATGCTAACGTTTATCCAAAATATTTTCCAATTTCCATTTTTTAAATTCAATTTATTTAATCATATAAATGCTTGTCCAATGTTGATATATCATTCAACCAGTAAAGAAAACTAACAATTTTACTAGATGTAATGGAAATTTTAAAATGGTCACATTTATAAATTAGGCAAAGGGTCCATTATTCTAATTATATTCATCTTCAATCAATGATGAAAACAGTACATATGTATTACCAGCAGAACTTATTTGGGCGCCCTTAGAAAAAAAATCATTGAGTAATTAAATCATACAATTTTTTATTGACTCACTTTAATAGAAGGATGGACTAAAATAAGTATTCTGGCCCTGGTCTGAGTGAAAATATATAATCTGGCTGCCTATATGTTGGAAATTAATATTCTGACCTTATCAAATTTGCCAATTCAGTTGCTAACTTCTATGTCATTGGGTTTTCGGTGAAAAATTGTCTAATTTGTAAACAAGTACCACATCATTTTATTTATTAAATAATGATCTTTTTAAAAAAATTGCAGTTCTATTTAACATTGTTGTGTCGATATTTTGAGCAATTATGATTTCAGCCGAGTATCACCATCAATGATCACTTGTTCTCCAATGGATGAATCTGTCATAAAGTTTTCACGTGTTTAGACGTATAGATATATGTTGACCTCTAGATTGTTATTTAGTTGTTGTTGGGTTGATGTCATATAGTAGCAATTTACTCAATTTCACCAGTTTATTATCATATGTTTTAGTCTATTTGTCATGTTTGTATAACATAGGCTTTCCACACCATGCTATATATATATATGTCCAATTCTCATCCCTTTCTTGAAACCACTTTTGTATATTTTTTTTTTCATTTCAGGTTGTTTTTTCTTTTGCTAGAAGTTTTTAAAATCATAGGAAATTAAAACCCCAAAATATGCTTCCACACATTAATATTATAATTAAATTATAACAAACAGCTCACTATTAGTGCATAATACATGTATGCCTTTGTAATGCTTAATGTGTATATTGAAAATGTTGCTAAATATCTTGGGATATATATTTAGAAGGCATTTATTCAAAAGCAGATGGAATGGATTTGTAGAAAAACATTAATAAGGGCAGAAGCCTGTTAATATTGGATCACCTATAAGTCTTTGGTAAACCATAATACATTTGTCATCACTCATGTTTCAATGGGTCTGTAAACATGATAAAATTGGAGACATCAGAAATGATCATCCAGGAACTATTTTTCAAATTCTAAACATGCTTAACTGTAATTTTGAGGCCCTATATAGCTTGCTGTTCGGTGTGAGCTAAGCATCTAAGGCTCTGTGTTGAAGACTGTACTTTGACCTATAATGGTTTACTTTTTCAAATTTTTGACTTGGACAATGTTGGATGGAAAGTTGTCTCATTGGCAATCATACCACATCTTCTTATATCTATTAACTGACCCAATGTTATCGCCAACTGATTGTTTGTTGCTTTAATTTCTATATAAATCAAACTTGGGTTTCTCATCTAAACTTGTTTACATTGTGTTACATCATCCAATATGGCTAGGCCTGTTATAGGTTTTCATTATCATGATTATGTGGTACTGATTTTGCTCATTGTTGAAGGAGATGCAGTTACTAACAATTACATCACTTGGTCTACGGTTGATGGTTGTCTCATTGAAAATCATACCACATTTCCTTATTCTGGTTATTGTACATTAATGACATTACACATGTTATACAAGACTACAATATTATCAAATGAATTATAACAATTGTTAATAGTTGTCAGACTTTTGTTAACAAAAAGCAGTTATAATCAACATGGTAGACATGATCAATGGTGATGTAACAAGAGTGACTGTGCACACGCTGAAATGTCATGTCTGCTTTGCCTACGTATACATGTAAAATTGAATTTATGTTGAATGTAAAAATGATATTAGATATAAGAAGATGTGGTATGAGTGCCAATGAGACAACTCTCCATCCAAGTCAAAATTTATAAATGTAAACCATTATAGGTCAAAGTACGGTCTTTAACACGGAGCCTAGGCTCACACCGAACAGTAAGCTATAAAGGGCCCCAAAAATTACTAGTGTAAAACCATTCAAACGGGAAAACCAACGGTCTAATCTATATAAAACGAGAAACAAGAAACACTTATGAACCACATCAACAAACGACAACTACTGAACATCAGATTCCTGACTTAGGACAGGTGCAAACAAATGCAGCGGGTTTAAACGTTTTAATGGTACCAAACATGGTACCAAACATGGTACCATCAATACATGTATGAAGGTTTTACTACATGTACAAGTAAACAATGTATCACATACACTTTCCATTATCAATTACCTTTGAAAATGAAGTCATGGTCAATTTAACGATGCCAGACAGATGATGTACATTCTACAAACTAACTTCCATACCCAAAATTTAGTGGTTTATAGTATCTGTGAAATAGACTTAACATCCAAACCATGAAAACTAAACATTGCCCAATGAAACATGAAAATGAGGTCATGGTCAGATTTAAAACCTCCCAATCAAACTTGTACAACTTACGAAAATATCCAATACGCCAAAAATAGTGATCCTATACATGTCATGCATGTACATGTACATGTACATGTACATGTAGTTTATAGCATCTGAGAAACATTGGGAAATAGACCAAACCACAAAAACTAAACATTGTTCAATGAACCATGACATTTTCATTGAGGTCAAAGTCTCATGCAAGTCTTGCAGTCAGATATATTCACCTTACAATCATTTCATACACCAAATATAGTTGACCTACCATTCCTACTGCTTGTAGTATCTGAGAAACAAACTTGACAAAGTATCTGAAATAACCTTAATCACTGATCCATGAAATGAAGTCAAGGTCAGGTTAACCTTGCCTGACAGACAATGAGACATGTAGACCTTTCAAGATACCTATATATATATATACCATATAAATTTATCCAATTACTCATTATACATGTTATACATGTAAGAAAGTATTTCACTGTATGACTGTTCAAACAGTAATATTTTTTCAAACAGTCAGTGAATCATGAAAACAAGGTAAGTGCAACGGACAAGTTACTTACAGAAACTTGATAACATAAAAAGTATCCAGGTCTTTAAGCTTCTAAAATGTACCAGATTGTAATACCCGATTGTAATACCTATTTCTTTCATAGTTCAACTTTTGTTGCAGGTGGGACAATAAAATTATACTTTGAAGTACATGGTTTATTTGTTTAATATGCTTGGGCACTAATTTAGATTTTATTTAATTCTAATTCAGACTTAAAGTACAGCAAGCAGTCATTTGACACTAAACAATTGTGACAGACTACGAGAGACCCTCATGGGTGTTTAAGGTCTTTAACACACCCTGGTGGTAGTAAACAATTGCAATGCCAAAATAAACTTCAGATGCGATATACATGCACTGTTTTGTAAATTTCACTGAAACTAAAATTCACATTATCCAAATTGTTATTATATTAAAATGACTGATTATCCACTAAAGTATTCATGAATTCTGATATGATGCACTATCATCATGATCATTATTAATATTCACCTGAAACTATGAATTTTCATTATTCCAAATGGCTATTTCAAATGAATAATTGTCCAAGGTATTCATGGAATTCAGATACAATGTATGATTGCACTATTAATATGCACTGAAACTATGAAATCTTGTTATTCCAAATTCATTATTGATATACCAAATGAATAATTATCATGATTATCCAAGGTATTTATTCATCCAGTAAGTGGTCCTCCTTTAATACAATTTGTAAGTTTCCTATTTGTACAATGCACAATTTTTTCTTGTCCAATTTAATCCTAACATCACAAGTCATCGTCATCATGGAATAATGCTGCAAGTGCTATTCATTATTTCCAAAACAATAAATAACTAGCACAACATAATGAATTAATCCACTGTTTCACAATTTGCAGCTATAAGAGTGACTCAGTGACATCTATATTTCCTTTGCATCAAAGTGCACATGTAGCAGGTTTCATATTCTAAGTGGGATTTAGCCCAAGCCAATATGAAACTACAAAAAAATATACATTGAGACTAAAGTACAGTAAATTTTAACTAACATAATACTATATATATTGTACGGTACTTAGAATAAAGTCAATTACAATAACTGTATTTACCTAGATGAAAACTAGCAATCCTCATTTGATTGACAAAAATTTCTAGGACTTATACAATTTTATTTTTAAGTCCCAATTTTAAACAAGAAGAATAAATCTTTTTAAGGGTCTAAATTTTATATATGGTGTTGTCTTTTTCCTACATTAATGATTTTTATGTGTGACTGTGTATTTTCATTGAAGGGTTACTGTCTTATTGAGGCTCACACCATACTTTATTTCATCAATTCTTTAAAGTCAGACATCATGGACATAGTTATTCCTCTGTAAAACACGACAGGTTATTGCTTTTATTCATGTTAATATGAAATAGATTGATACTACAGAGAAAAGTTTAAAGAATGAAAAATAATTAAATAAATAAATGCACTGTTACTATATAGATGCTATTGACTTTCCCTTTGTCAAGTGCATATAATGAATAAACCTTTGTGATGTAAATGTAGAATCTTTGTCCTAAGGTTAATCAGGATAATATATATACTGTTCCAAGGCTTAACCCTCCCTGTTAATGTTTTAAATCCTTGAGTTTAATTTTACATCTTTTGTGTTACCCTGTATACTTTTTACTTATTACAGCTTGTATTAAATAATGCTTTGCAGCTCAGACAACACTTTCTTTATTTTATTTTAGTTATTTACCCAATTTTATTTTTGATAAATCAATACTCAGATAACTTTTAAAATATGCATTTTTGCATCCAAAATAATATTATATCCCGCTGTTTCATATTTTTCATAAATTATAATTTATTTTGAAAATTTATCAAAATTTTGAAGAGGACAATTATAATTTGTGGACATCATTATAAAATCAACTTCAATATATACCCATGACAGTTTAAAATTCCTCCCAAGGCAATAAACTTTTGTGTGTCTTAATCTGTATATTAGCTATAGGTATATAAGAATTCCTAATTATTACCTATCCAGTGTTAACATCCTGATTATTACCTATTTTAATGTCACATTTGTATGGTCATGAATTCATGTTCAGTAAATACATATATTTTAATTATTTATTTTGAATTTGAATAAAAGGTATTTTTAAACTAAATTATTAGACATACAATGTAGTTAACACAGTAAATTTTATGACAACTTACTTGATAATACAATATCTATAAAAATATTTTTAGCTTCATAAAATACTTTCAAAAGTTTATACCATGTTTAGATAAAAAAATATGCTTACAGATAGATTTTTTGTTATGTTTTCCCACTGTTAAACATAAAATAATTATGTAGAAAAGGCAAAAATCTGCAGTCAGATGTGAATGCATATGATGAAAGGAGATGTGGGATATAATTATATATCAATGATGCATCAACCCAACAGTAAGGCAACAATAAAGTAACAAAACACAATTTAACACACAAATTTGACTCATGAATAGAAAGTCCTTTAATCATTTTAATGGTGGAATAAATAAAAGATCCTTGAATGTTACTACTAGATAACATTTATGACATAAATGAATTTTGACTAACCATGCTACAGGGCACAATTTATATAAAATTTCACATGAAAATATATAGTTTAGGTTCAAAGTAGTTACAAATGTATAGTGATTCAATATTCTATGTTAAATCTAAAAGAATATAATTATGATGCTAACTTTGCTCTTTTAATATGTTTTTTATTTCTTTTAACTTAAAACCATGTACATGTAGCAATTAACATGATGAAATATTTATAGATATTTTATTCATTGTAATTATTCATTTTGAGAAAAGATGCAACAACCTCCACAACCCTTGTTCAATATGAATCCTTAAGTACATGTACATTATGAAACAATTACTAATTGAATTAGCACATTTTGTTTAATCAACTGTGTTTAAATGGCAACTGTTATGACTCTGTCAGACTGTGCATGGTTTCAGGAACATTAATTTAATAATATTGTTTTATTTTGATGATTAATGTTATTTTGAACCATCTAATACATATTCACTTTCAATGCCCTATATTATCAAATATATTCATGTTTTGTTGTCCATGATTTGGGAGTTATCTAAAATTGAATGAAAATGCATACTTGCTAAATAAGTCACTAAAATTAATAATTTTCATAAAATTTTATGGTCAGATCATAAGTTTTCGTACACCGTCATATTAATTTGAACTATGCATGTTTTTCAATGGAAATTGTGACGTCACAATGCATTCTTAATAGAAGGAAAACTATCAGCTGATAAAGTAAAACCAGGGAAATACTTGTAATCCAGCATTAGTAACACAATTATATGGATATGTACATGTAAAGATTGGTTGGTTGTTGGTTATAAAAGTCTAGTGACAAGTATTTCGTGCAAATTTAAGACCAGAGAGTTAACCATGTTAACTATACATTAACATACAATATGTACATAATGTATAGGTCCTGTAAAGGTCATCCCGCACAACAAAAGTTAACCAATGCCCCACATGTTAGAGTTTAACAGTAAGACGATGAAGATCAAGAGTAACCTTTTTATTCCTTGACCTTGTCACCCTTGGGGTGATGTATGCAAAGTAAATAAGGGATTAAACATACACATGATAAAAGGGAGGGAATGGTGTCATACATGAATTTCAATGATGCACAACTTTTCCAAGCCCAAATCCTAACTTTGCCTTGGAACATGCAACTATGCACGAGTGTGGTGATATAGATCGTCGATTCATAGCCTGTCTGTAGGAAGAACAAATGTGCACATTTTCCCTTCAAAATCTTGGATCCATGATTATTCGATAGACATGCTTTAAAATATTGTTCATTTCTACTCACCGATTGTAATTTCCAGCTCAGCTTATATTGTACATGTGGTCTAACATCTGTAGTTTCCTGTGTAAAATATAGTTTGCCGACCTGCAGGTCCAGTTTGCCGACAAGAAAATGAAGAGGGTAAATCGTTCACGGTGAAGAATTGTTTTCCGTTTTTAATGAAACTTGACAGATTTAATTAATTATTTTTTTTATCATCGGAAATATCCCTCATGGAGAGTAATTCAAATTAAAACTGTTTTATTATGCTGTACAATATTGGTAACTTAGTCATATTCTTTAAATTTACTTCCGGTACATCGACGGTACATTTTGTATTCCTCAGAATTTATCAAAACTTTTCAAATATAAATTTGAATGAATTCATTAGCATCTTCTGCAATAATATTAAAACTCCATTTTTTAAACGAAGGCTTCTGGTATGTAAAACCAGTTATGAACAAATCTGAATAGATAAAATAAAAGTAAAGATACCTAAAGGAAAGTCAAACGCACATGTCAAAAACGAACGGACAATGCTATGGCAATAAACGGAAAAGACAAAAGAAAACAACGATCGCAAAAAAATAAATAAAAACAAAACAAGTCAACAACCGCACAATAGATGATAATAGTATAAATTATGGGCTATTTCAAAACTATATCAAATCTTGAGAGCCGGGTGAAACGTAATTTTTTTTACACTGAGTTGCTACCGTGACGCTTAAATATTTGTCGACTGCAACATCCTATGAAATGTTTGTTTTAAACATTTAACGACTGTAGCAACCTTTAAAAAGTTGTAGCAAACATTTTACAACTGTCCCAACTCTAAAAACGTTGTAACAAACATTTCTTGGCTGCACCAACGTCTGAAAAGTTGACACAAACAAATTTCAACTGTCCCAACTATTAAAAGGTTGGGACAAACATTATCAACTGCCACAACTTTTGGAAAGACTGTAATAAATAGTATTTGACTGTGACAACCCGTAAACCACTGCAACAGTCCTTAAATGACTGTTGATAACATTTTGATTTTCACAACCCATAAAAGTGTTGGGACAGACATTAATCAACTGTATCAGTTTCTTTGACAGTCATCTTCAGTCTTCCACAGACTAAGACAGTCGTACAACGACTGTTACTGGTATGGACAGTTGTTTTTCGTCCAGTAGTGTACATTGTACATGTAAAAGTCAGCTTGTTAGATTTCCCAAATAAACTAAGAAAACCATGAAGATTTGATAAATAAAGGCTGGGGATTTAAAAGGCCATAGAAAATGTAATATTTCTCCGAAAATTGAAAGAGTACTTATTATAATACCACATCTTCTTTTTGTATTATATTGTATGCATTTTGAGCAAGGAGAAACAAAACTTGAAAAGACCGCGTTATGAAGGCATTTGTGATAGCCTTAAAAACCTTCCTGATATCAGTAAAATGTTTACACCAAAAGAATGGTTATCATCAAATCAGGTCAGAAGCTTATTTTAAAACAAATAAATTGGTGGACAATTCTGTTAAAGCGGAAACAATTGATGAAACAGATGTATAGTAAATGATTCAGACTTCAATGAAGTATTACTGCCAAACATGAAATATATTGAACTCAAAATCAGTTGATGACATTATAACGAGAAATTATTGCTTCTTCTTCTGTCTAACATGTGTTTATATTAAAGAAATATTTGTGAATGACATGCATCTGTTGCATCACAATTTGGTATTAAAATGATTTTCTTCAGAGTTTGGTCCTTGGATCCAGCATGAAATGTGCATTCAAGTCTGGCAGCTGAATTCGGAGTTTGACTATATTTTGACAGTCTAAGAATCATAGATATAGGAAGATGTGGTGTGAGTGCCAATGAGACAACTCTCCATCCAAATAACAATTTATAAAAGTAAACCATTATAGGTCAATGTACGGCCTTCAACACGGAGCCTTGGCTCACACCGAACAACAAGCTATAAAGGGCCCCAAAAGTATTCAAACGGTAAAACCAACGGTCTAGTATATATAAAAACGAGAAACGAGAAACACGTATAAATTACATAAACAAACGACAACTACTGTACATCAGATTCCTGACTTAGGACAGGTGCAAACATTTGCAGCAGGATTAAACGTTTTAATGGTACCAAACCTTCTCCTTTTTCTGAAACAATAGTATAACATCATGTCTAGTTATTTTTGTAAACACCAGCTTTTTATGTTATATTATGTTCACAGATAGCTCAACTATAAAAATACAGTCTCTGAAATTATTTTCAAAGTACAGTTTAGAAACAAAAGGCCTGTGTGAGGTTTTCCTTCAACTGGCGTCAGGCGTCCATTATTGTCGTCCGTTAACTTTTACAAAATCTTCTCCTCTGAAACTATTGGGCTAAATTTAATCAAATTAGGCCACAATCACCATTGGATTATCGAGTTTTAAAATTGTGTGCGATGACACCTCCCCTTTTCCAACCAACTTGACCGACACGGCTAAAAGTAGAACTTCTGGGATAAAATGCAAGTTTTGTCTTTTATCTTGAACATGTTGAAAACTGCTATAGATAGAGAAAATCTGACAGGGGCAGGAATTTTCAAAATGTTGAGATCTCCTACCATTTATTTACGTCAAAACTGTCAGACGAGCTCGAGTTGAAGTTTTGCCCTTTAAATGACGAAATCTTTGCCTTTTATTTTAAACTCTCAAATAGATAAAAATTTTAAATTAAAAATCGTAAGGGTTCCGCGGAACCTTGTGTCTCGCCTCTGATTGTTGTTGTCAGTGTAAAAGTGTAATGTTGACCTAAAAAGTGAGTCCATTTATCAGTAAAATGCAGAATTATAAAAAATCTATTTCTTGGTCTTGAAGATTAGCGTCTGTCCGAGTTTCATAACAATCCATGAAGTTTAACAAATTTATCATGTCAAAAAAATCAATCCAAGACTGTCTGTAAATGTAAATTGTAAAAACTAAGTCTATGTATCAGAAAAATACTGAAATCAATGACAAAACATTATTTTCAAAGTTTGCTTCAGACATTACCTCTTAATCATAAAAAAGCTGCCACAGTTTTATAAAATTATATGAAGGTTTGCCAAAGTAATTGATGTGTAACAAATTTTAACCTCTGACAGTAAATACTTGTTAACTGTAAAGAAAAACTAATTCCATTTATCAGTAAAATATGCAAAATGAAAATAAATATCTTCAAAATTTTGCGCTGGATACTGTATTTTGGTCATTAACAAGCTTATGTCCAAATTTCATAAAATCCCATGAAGGTTTGACAAAGTTATTGATGACTGAAAACTTTAACCTCAGACTAAATCTGAATGTTAACTGTAAAAAACTAAGTTCATGTATCAGTAAAATACGGAAAATGAAAATAAATATTTTCAAACTTTTGCTCTGGATACTGTTTTTGGTCATAAACAAGCTTTTGTCAAAATTTTAAAAAAATCCATGAAGGTTTGACAAAGTTATTTATGTCTTAAAGAAACTTTTAACTGAATGTTGACGCCGCCAACGACGGAATCTAGGATCTCTATGCCTCGCTTTCGCGACATAAATAGTGCAGGCTCGACAAAATTATCAGCATGACAAGATGTACAAACAACTCGTATAATGCCAAACTCGTCAGTTTACTTCTTATTGGAGTTATTGTCCTTTAATGACGATTTTAAACATTTATTTGCGTGTTTGCCTATTATCTTGAAAACTATAATAGACATATAGATATATAGAAACTTTAGGAGCAAAAATATAAGCAAGAAAAGGTCTACAAATATGACAGCAGTTATTGCCTTTTAATGAAGACTTTAATATTGTTTTGCATTTTGCCTAGTATCTTGAAAACTACAATCTATACATAGAAACTTTAAAAGCAAGAAAGAATAGATTTATACTTATTTCATAGTAAGAAACATTTAAATACATGAGATGAGTTTAATTTTGATGAGTTAACTCTAGTAACAATATGACAGCACTAATTATTTTAGAAGTCTGGTTTTTATAATTGGATTTCCTTGTATTATCCCTTGATCATATACAAAATCAATGTTATGGTGACTGTAATTTGTTAGGTTTCTACACCTTGTTAGATTATTTCTCTTTTAAAAATACACTTTAAAACTACATGGATATACAGAATGATATTTCAATTTTATTTTTGGTTGTCAGAAATTGCAAGTTATTGCAACAGAATTATAGAAAAAATCAAAATTTTTTGGTCAAAACATTCTCTTATTACACCTTGGTTTGCTTTATTTTATATTTAACTTTATCAAAAGAAGGAAATATCGAAACATTTATAATGTATCAAGAGCAGAACGCTTAATTTGAAGAAAAATAGATATTTTTAAAGATTTTGGAAATGCATTTTTACTGAATTATCTCCTTTGTACCATAGAAAATCAATATCTATGGCATCATTTATTGTAATTGTATTATCTTCATTGTAAGATTAACTTACATTGTTAAATATAATAATGCTTTAAAAAAAAAAATTACATTTCCAAAATTATCTACAGATTGATGTTTAAAATTCATTGATTTAATTAAGAGAAATTGTAAATTTAGAAAAATTTTTCGAGGAAACTTCTAGAAAGTACTCAAACAAGAGCCCACCCATCGTACATGCTAAAATGCATTATTAACTATGTGACTAAAAAAACAAATAGAGATATGTTTATATTTTAAATGGACCGAGAGCTGGTAAGTTTTAAAAATGTAATTTTAAGATTTTTAAAATGTCTTTTACTGGATTATCTCCTTTGTACCATAGAAAGTCAATATTTATGGCATCGCAAATTCTAATTGCACTATGTTACTTGTTATTTTGACTTTTTTGTTAAATATTATAGTGCTTTTGAAACAGAAACACTTACATTTCTCAAATTATGTACAGAATACTATTCTAAATCCACTGATTTATTGAGAGAAAATGTAAATTTAGACATTTTCGAGTAGAATTCTAGAATGTACTTCATTGAGACTCCAGCAAGTTTATTAGCTAAAATGCATAACTAAGTATTCCAATTGATAAAACAAAGGAGTTATCTTTATATTTTAATGAACCAAAGGCTGGATAGTTTTAAAATATGTACTTCTTATGATTTTCGGAAAATACTTTTTACTGGATTATCTCCTTGGAATAATCCACAAACTGTTTCTTTTCAATTTATTTACTGAACAGTTACTAAAGTTTCAACACATGATTATTCAATAAATCATCATTCTTCATCTCATTGTTTTCCTCATTCATAAGTTTCAGGGTGCAGAAATTGGTCATTTCATAGAAAATACTGCCTTCAACATGGGAAACTGGTCCCCAGTACATTACAGCATCTCCTAACTGAAAGGCATGGGAACCAGATGAAATATTTTTATGGACTTCTTTCATAATGTTGTTCTAGCACATGTAGTTTTAATCAAATCTGATGACCCCATTGTGGACTGTTTTGCATGGTTTTATGGTAGTCTGGGTGTTAAATGTCAATCGACCAACCTGAACAAATATGTTGTCCATCAAAAGAGTCAGTATTTTGGTGATTTCATATGATTCTTTCCATTGAAAAAAATGTAGATTAAGGATAAAAGCGTAGAAAATCAAAAGATTGATATCATTGCATTATATCTTTAGAATTTTGAAGTATCCACCTTAGTGAAACAGGCTATTGAATGTACCACATAACATTACTTTTAAAGGTCATCTTTAACTGTAAAAATGATGAAAGATGTTAAGTCGAACATTTTGGCAACCCGGCTATATATATGTATTATATAAGGATTTTGGTGAAGAAAGATATCCAGTATAAAGAGAACGAAACTTCTAAAATCTCATCTTTCGTGAATGATTCAAGGAAACTTATAGGATTTCCAGTTTTGGAATTCATGCTTTTAGCTAACCATCTCGTATTTGTTCGTTGTTTACGATGATAAGATCTCCAGTAATAAATTACTATAATTGTCTATCATAATGTAAACTTTGTATAGATTCGTTTCTTTCAACTTTTCTTTTCCGCTTTATCATTGTTTGATTTCGAGCAGCACTGAAACTAAATGAAACTACATACTGTGCATATGATGCATCTTATTGAATGTTTCTTGCTATTTTTATTACGTCGTCTGGTTTGATGACAATGCTGGTGCAATGCAAAACTACGATTGTAACAATAACTGCATAGTCAGCGGATATCTAAAGACATTTATACTTGCATAATTTTACCTAACTAAATATACATTTTAATGATTCTAATAAGATTTGCTCAATAATGTTGAGGTCATCTTGTTTACGGCTTTTGCTATTAATTTGGTATCATGCAATTCTGTTACCTTTTTACAAATAGTATAAAATTCAAGTCATTTATCGCAGTTACATCTTTAAATCTTTGATAAATAGAAAATCTTAATCGTTTTTTTACATTTTTAAAACATGTTCTTGGATTAATTTGCACTTCTCATGAGTGCAAATTGGAACCACACTTTTTAATCGTAGAATCATCAAATTTGGCAATAATGTACCTCTGGGGATATGTAACACAATACAAAAATATTTTTGGTGTGGCTCGCCTGGTTCGGCAACTGGAGTGAAAACAGTGACAAAATTCTGTAGGATATTTTTTCTCCCATAGGATTTTTAAAATCCTATA
The DNA here is from genome assembly GCA_017311375.1 of Mytilus coruscus. Lineage (NCBI taxonomy): Eukaryota > Metazoa > Mollusca > Bivalvia > Mytilida > Mytilidae > Mytilus > Mytilus coruscus. The sequence goes on from JAASAO010001845.1 coordinate 20,093, forward strand.
GGATAAAGTCATAATCCCATAGGATATTTTTATATCCTACAGGATATTTAAATCCTAAGGGATTTATAATCCTTAGGGAATAAAATATCCTATAGGATATATTTTCTCCTTAGGACTAAAAAATCCCTGAGGAAAAATAAAAGCATTTCCTACAGGATGTTTTTATCCTATAGGATATTTGTCTAATAAAATAATCCCGTGGGATAAAAATATCCGATAGGATTAAAAAATCCTAAGGGATTTCATTACAGAAAAAATATCCTGTGGGATAATAAAAAACCTAAGGGTTATAAATAAATCCTAAGGGAGAATACATATCTTATGGGAGATTAAAGCAAATCATAAGAGAGAAAAAATCCCATGGGAGAAATAAATATCCTATGGGAGAAAAAATGTCCTATGGGAGAAAAATTTATTTGGGAACAAAACCAAAGAAAGGAGAATATTTTATTTTGTTCTGGTAGTAAGTAAAGGTATTATTTTATTTGACCAAATATCCCAAGATTTCATTGTTCAAGAAATGTAAATTGTACTACCAATGATACAAATTCCGATTATTGTACTTCAAGCATGGAGCTTGCATTCAGTTACTGCTACTGGTCCCTTGTTATTTCATGTTTACTATTACCATTTGCGTAGTTTCTTCTGTTACCTATTCTAACATCGGACTGTGACCTCTTTTGAATTGAGTTTTCTTCTGTTTTATGCAGTATGGTTGTTTATTCCTCATTTTCTAAAGGAATAGGGGCAGGTTGAGATACCAAAAGTCATAAATTACATTTTATCGCCTGTCCCAAAGCAGAAACCTTTATCCTTTGTTAATCTCGTGTGCTTTTGTTTTTTTTTCAATTTAATTCAAAAGCGTATTTTGGTGTTTAGTGTAGCAACCATTTCACTGAACTAGTATACATTATTGTTTAGTGACCAAAAGAGGCCCGCCTCCATGTGAGGGATTTTCTCTCTTCGCAGAGGACACATTTTGAACTTATCAGGGCACATGTACTCAACCCTGTTGTTTTACTGAGATAAGACTGTGACACCATCTAACCCAAAACTGTGAAAAAATCAGAAGCAATTTCAAACAACACATGGTGTTGGGGCTAAGAATACCACCAGCTCTTTATTGAAAGTAATGGCAAGACGGAAATATGCGTCCAACAGATCTATCCAATACACTACAATTACATAAACAAAACCTGTGAAAACCGTATATAAGTTTTTTTTTTTTTTTTTTTTTTATATTAAGTATAGGTAGCATTCCATGAAATAGTTTTGCCAGTTACTATATTTCTTCGATTTTGTCCTCAATATGCATGTAGTATTTGCAACTGAACATTTACATTAACTCACAACAATAAATCCTCCAACAGAATTTGATAATAACTCAAATTTTATGAAACTAAATACTAGATGTTCTAAGAGAGTGTGTTGTTCACGTAGGTCTATGTGCATCTCCGACAACAGACACATCAACACGTTTAAATAGACTAGAATATTATTCGTGACTAAAACTTTCTTTTTTAAAGTATTATTACTAATAATTTCACAAAAAATGTATGTACTTGTTGATCATTGGTTTATACAGATATGCACATGTACAATGTGGTTAGTAGTAGTTATTCAACTTCCTAGAAAATCTGCATAGCCGCATTTGCTCTGTACACACCATAAATATATTTCCAGTTTATTTCTGTCATTACTTTTCTTCGCTTACGATAGTAGGGGGTCGGTATGTCTAAACACTGCTAAAAACTCCTTATAGTGCACTAAAGATTTATGATATGCCACTAAGGACTGGATAGGGTGTTGTTACATGTACATTGTTTTCATAATTATTATATGGTAAAGGTCGATATTTTATACATAATTTTCAAATTCTATAGAAAAGAACAACAAATAAATGAGTAATTGAACTATAGGAATGTCGACAATAACAAACTTTGATATTCTATGCAAAAATAGCTATAAAAATATGTGGTATGAGTGCTAAAATTACAGTTGATTTGGCAATGGAGGAAAAGTGTTCCTCTTCATCGAAAAATTTACAAACTTTACAAACTCTGTGTTCTCTTTAAATTTTTTATATCGACCTATTTCAATATCCAAGTTATGGTCACTTATGCTGAATTTTGTTAAAAGTTGACGACTATTAAAAAATTTATAGGTCAAAGAACGGCCTTCAACACGGAGCCTTGGCTATAGAGAGCCTCAAAATGACTAGTGTACAACCGTTCAAACAGGAAAACCAACGGTTAATCTATACGAAAAACGAGAAACGAGTAACACTTATGAACTATACATTAGCAAACGACAACCACTGAACAACAGATTTCTGACTTAGGACAAGTGCAAACAAATACAGTGGGTTTATATGTTTAAAAGCCATAATATACCACAAATTCCCGAGACTTAAGTTACAATGTTCTTAATATTACCAGAACCGTATGTGTTTATTTAGAGCAAAAGATATAATTTTTCATAATCTATTTCTGAAACGACTTCTCGTCCTGAATATGCATGAAATGTTTGTCACTGGACGTTAAGCAACCAACAATCGACCAATCAAATTTTGCTTTTAAAGTTAATTAAACAATATAAACCTGAAGTGTATCCATCACTTGTTGACTGTTGTCTGTTAGTACAATAAACATTAACTGAATTTGTTTTGTCCAGAAACATATTCCTTAGACGAGTTCAAATGTAAAAATGCATAGGGTATCATGTGGTAGTTGAAATTATTCAGTGCAATAATTTTGTGTACGTCGTCGTCTTCCATACATATAAGTGTTGTATTCATTGTTTGCTGATCGTTGTCTGTTAGGCCTCGGTCTCGAAATTATATCCCTATTTAGGTATTGACCAATCATAAGGGGAGGGAGGGGTCTCAGGTCAAACATTTTCTTTATCAAAAAAACACTTAACAATTTTCTATATTCTATCACTAAATTAACCGATGTATACTTCAGATGTTGAATTAAAAAGATTTCAAACAATAATAAATCCTACATTTAAAAGTAATTTATGTTACACATATTTAATGTTTGGGTTATATTCTTATGCAAATAAGATTATCAGTTATGTAATTTGACACGTGTCTTACGGTTCACCGATTTTCGGCAAAATCTAATCATTGTTCAATTATTCATTTATTTGTGAATCGTTTTCGATAAAATTTGGAATTTATTCATTAAATATAAATCTTGACCATAATATGAAATCTGTTTACATGTTATACCACTCCTTCTGGTCCTTAGTACACTAAGGAGTCTTTAGCAGTGTTTAGACGCACCCGTAGGAGGGAATTATGTTTTCCGTTCTGTGCGTCCGTTCGTTCGTTAGTTGATCCGTCCGTCCGTCCGTCTGTTCGTTCGTTCGTTCGTTCTTCCTTCCGTTCGTTCTACCGTCCGTCTGTCCTGCTTCAGGTTATTTTTTTATTAAGTATAGGTAGCATTCCATGAAATAGTTTTGCCAGTTACTATATTTCTTCGATTTTGTCCTCAATATGCATGTAGTATTTGCAACTGAACATTTACATTAACTCACAACAATAAATCCTCCAACAGAATTTGATAATAACTCAAATTTTATGAAACTAAATACTAGATGTTCTAAAGAGAGTGTGTTGTTCACGTAGGTCTATGTGCATCTCCGACAACAGACACATCAACACGTTTAAATAGACTAGAATATTATTCGTGACTAAAACTTTCTTTTTTAAAGTATTATTACTGATAATTTCACAAAAAATGTATGTACTTGTTGATCATTGGTTTATACAGATATGTACATGTACAATGTGGTTAATAGTAGTTATTCAACTTCCTAGAAAATCTGCATAGCCGCATTTGCTCTGTACACACCATAAATATATTTCCAGTTTATTTCTGTCATTACTTTTCTTCGCTTACGATAGTAGGGGTCGGTATGTCTAAACACTGCTAAAAACTCCTTATAGTGCACTAAAGGTTTATGATATGCCACTAAGGAGTGGATAGGGTGTTGTTACATGTACATTGTTTTCATAATTATTATATGGTAAAGGTTGATATTTTATACATAATTTTCAAATTCTATAGAAAAGAACAACAAATAAATGAGTAATTGAACTATAGGAATGTCGACAATAACAAACTTTGATATTCTATGCTCAAAATAGCTATAAAAATATGTGGTATGAGTGCTAAAATTACAGTTGATTTGGCAATGGAGGAAAAAGTGTTCCTCTTCATCGAAAAATTTACAAACTTTACACACTCTGTGTTCTCTTTAAATTTTTTATATCGACCTATTTCAATATCCAAGTTATGGTCACTTATGCTGAATTTTGTTAAAAGTTGACGACTAATTAAAAAATTATAGGTCAAAGAACGGCCTTCAACACGGAGCCTTGGCTATAGAGAGCCTCAGAATGACTAGTGTACAACCGTTCAAACAGGAAAACCAACGGTTAATCTATACGAAAAACGAGAAACGAGAAACACTTATGAACTATACATTGCAAACGGCAACCACTGAACAACAGATTTCTGACTTAGGACAAGTGCAAACAAATACAGTGGGTTTATATGTTTAAAAGCCATAATATACGAATAATTCCCGAGACTTAAGTTACAATGTTCTTAATATTACCAGAACCGTATGTGTTAATTTAGAGCAAAAGATATAATTTTTCATAATCTATTTCTGAAACGACTTCTCGTCCTGAATATGCATGAAATGTTTGTCACTGGACGTTAAGCAACCAACAATCGACCAATCAAATTTTGCTTTTAAAGTTAATTAAACAATATAAACCTGAAGTGTATCCATCACTTGTTGACTGTTGTCTGTTAGTACAATAAACATTAACTGAATTTGTTTTGTCCAGAAACATATTCCTTAGACGAGTTCAAGTGTGTAAAAATGCATAGGGTATCATGTGGTAGTTGAAATTATTCAGTGCAATAATTTTGTGTACGTCGTCGTCTTCCATACATATAAGTGTTGTATTCATTGTTTGCTGGTCGTTGTCTGTTAGGCCTCGGTCTCGAAATTATATCCCTATTTAGGTATTGACCAATCATAAGGGGAGGGGAGGGGTCTCGGTCAAACATTTTCTTTATTAAAAAAAACACTTAACAATTTTCTATATTCTATCATTAAATTAACCGATGTATACTTCAGATGTTGAATTAAAAAGATTTCAAAACAATAATAAATCCTACATTTAAAAGTAATTTATGTTACACATATTTAATGTTTGGGTTATATTCTTATGCAAATAAGATTATCAGTTATGTAATTTGACACGTGTCTTACGGTTCACCGATTTTCGGCAAAATCTAATCATTGTTCAATTATTCATTTATTTGTGAATCTTTTCGATGAAATTTGGAATTTATTCATTAAATATAAATCTTGACCATAATATGAAATCTGTTTACATGTTATACCACTCCTTCTGGTCCTTAGTACACTAAGGAGTCTTTAGCAGTGTTTAGACGCACCCGTAGGAGGGAATTATGTTTTCCGTTCTGTGCGTCCGTTCGTTCGTTAGTTGATCCGTCCGTCCGTCCGTCTGTTCGTTCGTTCGTTCGTTCGTCCTTCCGTTCGTTCGTCCGTCCGTCTGTCCTGCTTCAGGTTAAAGTGTTTGGTCAAGGTAGTTTTTGATGAAGTTGAATTTCTATCAACTTGAAACTTAATACTCATTTTCCCTATGATAATATGATCTTTCTAATTTGATGCCAAATTAAAGTTTTGACCCCAATTTCACGGTCCAACGAACATAGAAAATGTTAGTCCGTGTACTATGGACACATTTTTGTTATATGTTAACTCAGAGATATATATATCTGGTTAACAACAAAAAAAATTATTTCAATATTTGAATTTGATGTGACTTACTGTACATCTTTTTCCATGTTTTTTTTGGGGGATGGAGGAGGGGCTTGGGTATGTATTGTTTAATTGTAGTCACTTTATGATTGCAACTTTTCTGAAAATAAAAGCATTGTTCCAAAGGGAATTAAAAAAACACCTTTATCGAAAGTTACAGATAAAAACGTAAATTTACAAATAAAAATAGTTCCTGGGTGTAATTAAAACAACTAAATATTTATTTTAGTTATTAAAGTTGAGTAAAATTTATAACATTTATCCCACCTAGGACACCTCTTAAAAGATGACTGGTGATGCTTTACAAACGTGATAATTTCTGAGACATGGTATATTCTGTATAGGTAGTGATTTACTTTGACATGTTCGGATATTACAGCGGAGTTACATGTATATTACCTGTATATGGTAAGGTATTCTCCAATGAAGTCCCACGTATATGGTCCGGGTACACAGTCATCGTCCATTGATTTTCGTTTTCCACGAATATAGTCCCTAGTGTGGACAGTGTGTTACTTGACAATTATTTTATACCCCTTCCAAATGTATTTCTTCATGTTTTATGCCTCAAATAGCAAGTAGGGGGTGAAATTACACCAAAAAATTGGATCATGAATTTTAAAGTAAAGCAGTGGTTTGGTCAAGCTGAAAAGGTTACAAATTAGCACTTTGGAAGCTGTCAAAGATTTCAAGACCCCTTAACATAAAATTATCCATATTTTGAGTTACGATGAAGTTTTCTATAATGATGATATAATTTGTCCCAAAAGTAGTACAACACACTGTAAAAGTATATTTGAGAAAACGCAGGTGGGACTTTTTATTTTCATTTATTGTCTAAAAGAAATGCACTACGAAATAACTTTGTACTCGGACCATATACTGGTTTATTTTTATATTGGTGTTCAGTATCTATTCGTGATAATAAGGTTTTATTACATTCACCATTCTGCATGTTCTGTATTCCAAACTCACATTTTATTTTCAGTCCAAATGTCAATGAGGATATGTAATTTTGAAGGAAACAATTTTATTTTGACTATCAAATTGATTTCGGTGTTGTTACTATGTATTGTTTCATTGAAATTAAAAAAAATAATACGGCTTGTCCACTAAGAACTGAAGCCGATATTAGAGAGTATTCTATGAATTTCATGGATGTAATAAATTTTTTCTTTTTTTTCTTCAGTTAAGTGATATAAGTTAAGACCCCTCTTAAATCATGAATGGTCATGCTTTAAAATCGAGAGAGTTTCTTTGATATGGTACATTCTGTATAGGTAGTGATTCACTTTGATATTTTCGGGTGTTACAGAGCTACATACATGTTACCCGTAGATGATAAAATGCCGTCCCATGAGATCTTACGTATAGAGGTTCACGTTAATAGTGGTGCTTTAAACTTCTTTTTAATCATTAAGTTATGTTTCTCTCGTGTAAACTGTACTAGTCAAACTCTTATTATAACACTTGATTATTGGTGTTCCCAAGATTATTTCTTCCTTTTAAAACTACACATTGTAATGAAATAGAAGACTTATTTTGGTTTTATAACTTCTTTAGATTTATAAATTTGAACATTATTTATCATTTTATAACATCGGATTTAACCATCCTACATGTATATGAAATACATGTTCAAAATCATTATTAGGTAATCATCGGACCTAACCCTAAATATAATTTAATATTTCACGGTGATCTATTTGTATTTGCCACCTCCTTTAATATGTATTTTAACATTGTTATTTAACTCGACCTTCTATCTTATGGTCCATTCAATTGACAGTCACACCTGACACGTGTGCCCTAGAGGCCCGGCCAGAGAATAATACACACATCGCGTAGTTAAAGATAATAAAGGTCAATAAGCGTACACCTATATATTGTCTTAACATTTTAAGTTATTTACTTTAATGTGTTCACCGTATCCGTCGGAAAAGCAAATATTAAAAATATAAAAGATTTAATTTTAACAAGGATCCGAAATCTAGTTTACAATTTCACTTCACCTTAGTTATTTTCAGTGAACATTCCTGATCAACAAAAGTTAAACCAGGAATCACAGAATAAGGAACGACTATTTAACTTCAAAAGGAACGGGATGGGGTTGTGTTATCTTCCTAAAAGATATATTTTGATCCCTAATTTAATGCACAAAAATTGTCGCCAGGAGGTGAACAAAATATTTTGAATCCACATTTTTCCCATAACTTATAGTGATAAATTTTAAAAATAATTTGATCAACAGCATTAAAACTTTTTTTTGAAAATCTTAATCAGACAAAAAAATCATCACCCTCTCTTTACTTTTGAAGTTAAAGGTTGCTCTTAAAATTGTAACAACTATATAACTGCATAATCATTATCCCGATTAAATCGATATTTGAAATTCATTTTATAAAGTTGGAACAAGTCAGTAGAATGACAGTATATTTAATTTAATATCAAGAATAGATAATGTTTACTTTCGATTTTTGAACGAAATGAAATCAGGAAGTGAAAAGGGATAAAAATGTAGAATGAACAATCCAGATTCATATACAGATTGGTGTTTAATAAAAGGCGGGAATATCAATTTTGAATTAAGTTGCTCAGTAAGAAATACATTTGTGTCTCTCGTTTAATTTTATACTGAATGATTTTGTATTTTACGTTTTTGTGTCTATTAAATTTTTAAGAATACGTTCTCGCATGCGTAGAACATGATAAAGAAAGCACCTGTTTGACTCGTGAAAATATTTTTCAACGTTTTAAAGCTTCATCTTTGTGATCGAAATTGTCGAAAGATTCTGATGAAAACTTTGATAAAATGTGATGCAAGTACAAGGGACCAGATTATATGATATAATTGGCACAAAGGACATGAAATATAGAAGTAGACAATTTTAAAATAAATAATTCAACATTTTATAATACATCTTTGAAAATTAATTACGAATTTATTTAATGTTTTATCGACACGTGCCACGTTCAATATTGATTGTTATCTGTGTAATCGATTGAAATTCATGATCTTTCAACCAGGCACAGTTTATTACGTACAGTTTGTGTATGTATATGTTATTTCAGCACGTGTTTTGTATTTGGTTTATAAAATACAATTATTAATGGTAATTAAAACTTCGAAAAAAAACTGAATCCATTTATCGGTAAAATACGGACAAACGAAATTGTAAAAAATATACATGATCTTTAAAATTTATTAGTATATTGATTCTAGTTTATAAATCAAAGGCGATCCCCTATAACAGGAGTATTTGTGCTAAACTAGTTTGATGTCGCGCAAATCATCCCCTGAATTGGGATAGTGGTGTAACAGTACAACCTAAGAACAAACTATAAAAATCAGTCGAAAAGGGCCCACTCATTATGCATGCCTATTTGCAAAGAAACAAAAAGTTTTAACACTGTGAACATATAGTATAAAACTGTCTTAGAAAGTGATAATTAAGTTGAGTAAACTTGAGAGGTCATACTTAGCCATATTTAGACTAGAAGGTATTCAAACGTAACTCTACATAAAAGACTATGATATTTTGTAACAGTTGAGTTGAAAAAAACAGAACTGAGCTCCATTTCATCTGTGACTGCCCTCTATATATTGACTGTCGAATTAACAAATTAGCAATATATATTGTTCGTGCATGTCATATAAGACTTCAGTTGCTGTATGACCTAAAACATTTTAATTATTCAAACTAAATATTTGAGAATTTATTTCAATCTTGAATCGAATGAGATATATTAAATATTGTGGAGCAGGATCTGCTTACTCTTTCGAGCACCGGAGAACACCCTAGTTTTGGTGGGGTTCGTGTTCCTTAGTCTTTATTTTTCTATGTTGTGCTTTGTGTACTATTATTTGTTTGCTGTCTTTTCTTTTTAGCCTTGGTGTTTTATAGAGAATTATAGTCCCAGATAGGATTAATTCAACACGATGATTTGAAATTTGTACTTTATCGTGTGTCACATCCCGGTTGGCACGCGCTGATTAAAAGTCGTTTAACTGCACTTGAAATCAAAATATCTATTGATACTAAATTTCATATTTATTGTTTAGATGCTTATATCTTCTTTTATCCATGTTAGTTGTGCTCCTAAAACAACGTTCAAGTGACTCTAGCGCAAAAACTTTGTTCTAAATGCACTAATAAAACTAAGTCCTTTGCGGTATTTCTACACACTGCTATGCGGAGTCATATATGGAAGTTTTAACGACCTTGACTGGCTATACAGCCCTTGCACGGTCGGTCCTGGCTTGCGCCTTTTGGGCATTTAATAATTTAAATTTTACCATATGGTAATTGATATAATTTAATCTAATTTATGAAAAAAAAAGTAAAATGAGTAAAACCTTGAATAATTAAATAAATAGATAAATTGATGAATAATTTAATAAATAAATAAATTGATGAATAAAAGTAAATAAAATAAAAGAATATAAAAATAAAAATAGATTAAATAAAAGAATGCGGAGTCGTTTTTTGTTTGTTTAAGATATTTAGTCAAACAAAATATTTTTGGTAAAAATAAGTTCCTATAAAAAATAATGTCTTGTAATCATTTCACTTGTCACATCTTAGCTGTAACTCTGTTATTTACAACAAAAGATTATAAAGAACACCTGTGGTTGGTAGAGGTAAATTCAAGCTAATGCCACATTCAAGGTGTTTTTTTTCTAACGGTCCGTTAAAAAGAGGGTCTGGGTGGGGTTTACGGAATAGAGAATAATGGATAAAAGTGTCGAATAAAGGCAAATAAATAATGAATACAGAAAATCGAAAGAAAATAACGGATAAAGTGCTAATATGTAAAGAATACAGAAAAAAATGAAAATGATAGAATACAGTGTTGAAGTACTCCCAAACAGACCCTCATAAAATTGACACATATTTCTTACATCTATTTTATTTTCACACCTGACAGTTTCTGGGTATATACACATGGTGGTAGGCGTACACCTTCAGTGTTTAAGTAGGTGTGAAATTTTAATCTGGTAACTGAGATTAAATATAAATAAAAATATGAAGATGTTAAAAATATTTAAACCTTTTTCACGGACTTTTTCAAACATGTACTATTGGATGATATTTTTGTGACTTTTATCCTACTAATATGTGTGGCTTTTCCTGCATCATACATGTAAATCAAGTATAGACAAATTTCTTTCGCCCATTTTTTCCGTTTAATAGAGTAGAAATTTATTATATGGTTGAGAAATATCAGGCAGTTAAAATTTATTATTTCTAGAGAATTTGTAAAGATTAAAGATAAAGAATTAGAAGATGCACCTTAAATACTGTATTTTGACTTTGTCATGAATTATGGTTCCATTTGCAGACTTTCCCGAATCGTTTATTCCTCTACAATTCGTGAGTGGAATAAACTTGATCCAAACATTCTCAGTGTCGACTCTATTTCTAAATTTAAGAAAGAATTGAAAACAATAGTTTACTAAGTAAAGTTGAAACGTTTTATTTGAACGGCCCGAGGAAATTGAATATTATCTTAACGCAATTGCGATGCTCAGCTTCATTCTAAAATTATGAACTTTTTCGAGTTTATATTTTAAATGATCTTTCTTACCAATGTTGGTTAGATTGAGGATCGGTACGTCTAAAAACCGCCTAGGACTTACTGGGTGCACTCAGGACATAAAAGTACACCCAGGACATATAATAGGTATGCATTCGATAGAAAATTTAATCTTATATTTTTGTTTTGATAGAATCAATTCAATATTTGAGAAGCTATTTAAAGTTTTTATCGGCACACGCCGACATTTGGGATTTGTTATGCACGACCGATGATCATATTCACTACCAATTATCGTGTTGATTAGGTCGTTTGATATTAAATGATTAGGTGTTTCACTGTGATTAGGGATGGTAATAAACACATAAAATGATAAACATATTATTTTTGCAAAACGTTAAATAAACTTTTCGTTTTGTTATAACTTTGAAATAATTGAAGACAACTGAGAAATTTTCAAAAGTCGGAACATTTTCCATTAAATTTATTTCATTTGAAAACGTTAAAAAATATAGATCGAATTCATTAAAAATGTGGCGTCCTTAGTGATCAAAACCCCGTTTTAACAGCCTTTGTCTACTTTTGCCTATTGCCGAACATGAAACTCGTCCTCAATTTCACCCGAATTATACATAAAGTATAAATAAAATGTTCTCTCTGATTATTTTGCCATCTACCAATTCCAATAGACTTTTATTGTGTTCAAAGTCCTAAATCTACAAAAGAATCATTTTGTAAAATTCAATACCAAAGAAAGCTTCGTAAGTTAGACTGTTTTTGCATAGTCTTTAATCGATTTTATTCCCTCTTTTTGGAAACTCCTGAAAGAGTTAAACATTATAAAAACTTCTTACACATGCAAATTTTGTTTGAAAATATATATTTCGCCATTAAAACTGATTCTTGTCCAGTATTACATTTCTTGAACTAGTGAAAATCTGAAATAATTATTTTATTAAGCTTATATCTTTATTGCGATAGCCTATTAATAAAAAAAGGATCTAATTTTAAATTTCATGAAATAAGATTTATACCACCAGAGACATCTAATATTCTAGTAAACAAAAGAAACGATACAAGGCAATGTATTTTCCATATATAATGAAATTGGATACAAAACTATTAACTTGCAGACACTTGGAACTTTCGAACGAACAAAATATTCAAATTTTCAAACATGTTCAAAATTTTATCAAAAGGTCAAACAGATTTCTTGTAGCAAATTTATAAAGCTTTATTGATACCGACACGGAACATCATCATCATCAACACTCACGTCATCATCGCAGAATTATATGACTTTTCAAACTCTCTCTCTCTCTCTCTCTCTCTCTCTCTCTCTCTCTCTCTCTCTCTCTCTCTCTCTCTCTCTCTCTCTCTCTCTCTCTCTCTCTCTCTCTCTCTCTCACGTATGATAGCTTGTATTATATTCTATAAACTGTTTGCTTTACATGCACGCTCGTTATATTATACTATTATTGCAATCTTATATTGTATTATGGAGAAGACTCCATCAGTATGATTTACTTGTGTCTAATCCATTTTGCTTTAATTCAGCACATTTAATTTCAAACATTTAAAGTGCTTTTGTTTGATTATTTCTGGTTATATCGATAATCTGACGGTATTAGAGTACAAATCCAGACTTTTTTGTACTCTTTTGTCTTTTTGTTGTTGGGATATACAATACAAGTACCTGGCCACGTCCACTCTGTGTTTTTATTTATATCCATCTGATGAGATCAGCTTTTTCAACTGATTTTTATAGTTCGTCCTTATGTTGTACTGCTACAACACTGTCACAGATTAGGGGATGGTTGGAATCCCGCTAACATGTTTAATCCTGCCACATTCTGTATGTATGTGCCTGTCCCAAGTCAGGAGCCTGTAATTCAGCGGTTTTCGTTTTTTGATGTGTTTCACATTTGTTTTCGTTCATTTTTTGTATAATAATTAGACCGTTAGTTTTCTCGTTTGAATTGTTTTACATTTGTCATTTCAGGGCCTTTTATAACTGACTATATATATATATATGCGGTATAGGCTTTGCTCATTGTTGAAGGCCGTACGGTGACCAAAATTTTTCAATTTCTATGCCATTTGGTCTCTTGTGGAGAGGTGTCTCATTGGCAATCATACCACATCTTCTTTTTATATTTGCTTACATCAGCTTCGTGGATAGTAATAGTGTAATAGTTGTCTCATTGTCAATTGAAGCACATCTCCTTTTATTCTGTCCAAAACCGGGAAATTATAGCTGCAATAGGCATTGATTTAAAAAAAATAAAAAATAAAAAAAAAATAACCACCATAAAGCATTTACTTTAAGTGGCCGTTATAGCCTGTTAACTCATTTTCATTTTTTTTTTTTTTTTTGGGGCATTCGTCTTCCGTTGAAAAAAGGATAGGTTAGAGTGGTAATATCTTATCGTAAGGTTTTAATCATGGTTCAACTTTATTCTAGTGACTTTTGTCCTCGCCATAGATTAATCGTATTCAAATAGACGTAATTTTTTCAGCAAGGTTTACAGTCGAGCAGGAAAAGTCAAGAGTGGACAATATTTCTATACCCAAGTCAACCTTTTGGGTTCGAATAAAAGGGATAAGGGTAAATATTGATGAGACAACAACCCAACAACACAGACAATCAAGACATTAAGAGTCAACATGCAGTTTTTAAAGTAGAGACCCTATACAAAATATCAAGCTAAAACCGTCCCATGTATAAATAAAGTAAGGAGCTAATTTAATATTACCTATCATTGAAGATATCCCAACAGGCACAGAAATATTTTTGTGGATGAAAAGTTTAACCATACCATTTTATAATCGCAATCAGTGGAAATCAAATAACATGAAATAAAAATCAGTACAAGTAAAAATACTTCATTATGTGTTAACGGCAGAGTAGATGATGAACGTGGATGATGCCTTATGTCCAGTGACAAATTCATGTTCCGGACGAGAACATGTAAATGTTATATGAATACGAACCCTGTTCTAGACCGATACAGTGAGAAAGATTTTTAACGTGCTAGTTCACAAGGTAACAGTCCGCATTAAGACATGTTACTCACTCGGGCATACCAGTCTTTGTTTTAATTATTAATGCCACTTGCTTAGCGGAGGAACAGCAAGTTCAAATTTTGATGTCGTTAATTTTGCCCGGACGGAGTTCGAAACCACGACCTCCCGTACTAGAGGCAAAAACATTACCGCGAGAAATCCGAAGCTGTCAGAAAATAGAATATCATACGAAAAACTAAAGTGCAATAAATAATCCAATCTCAAAGAACTCTCCCTTTTATTTAAGCCAGCAAAGAGTATTTAACCAATTGATATCATTGAAAACTTCACTTGAATGACGATGGTCGACTTTAGAGTAGATTTCATGCACGAACGCTTTCTGCACATTAGGTACTCTTGCAGCAATTAATTTAGGGATCCGTGTGTGACCAGATTTGTCATTGGCATTCCAAGTTCCATGTCCATTCTCTCAGTCGACATTCTACATTTGCTATAAAAGGCCTACCTATTGTATTTATAATTAATGTGTTCTCGTTATGAACATACCTGAAATATTTGCCACAGGACGAAAACAAATAACATTTATCAAACAAACTCATAAATAGTTCCATGTAAACAATATACGAAGGCAAGATTTGCACAATGCTATAAAGTAATATTTTCATGTATCCGTTTCGATAATTATGGAAACTTTAACAACCTTTTCAGGTATCTCCGCAGTATGAAAACCACTACATGGATAAACAGTAATATCAACTTCTTTTTAATTTTTTATCGTTCGTTCTTAGATCTACTGTTCACGATTTATCATATGAGATTATGTCAATTTATTATGGAACTAAGACATGTAAGAGTATAGATTTTCACGGAATGATTTCTTAGTAAAGACGTGTCAAGGAAATAACAGTGTTTATTTTCATGCAATACACTGTATTTCAATTTTAAGAACGATTGCCAATCTTGCCAAAATATCTCATCTATACCAGTTTTGAGCGAGCCACTCAAACCTACTTTACTTGATTTTAAATATATTACCGTTAGGCCTTTTCAATACGATTTTATTCATTGAAGTTAACAAGCACAGTTTTGAATTAAGACAAACAAACAAAACAATATTTATTAATCAATCGGACTGGACAGAGAACATTTATTACTGGTTGCACTTGCATGTCACGTAGTACAGGCAAAGAACATAATCAAACCAAAATGAACATTTATCTGAATATTCTTAAGGACCCTGTGCGTCTAGGTCTGTTTGATTAGAAGTTGTGTTACAATCTGTTTAAATTTTTAACTGTTGCCGAGATATACTTAACTGTTTTCGTATGGTCTGGTCTTTAACATGCATGAGATATTTGCCACTGAACGTCCAGCAAATATCAATAAAAAATCCATATATGAAACGGAAATTACAGAAAATTGGATATATTGCCTTAACGATAATTTTATGATATTGAAATGTCATTCATTTTGTTTAGTACGATTGACCAATCAGAATGAAAAATAATGATTTGATATAAGTAAATCATTTCGGAATCGCTATGATATATATGAGACTGCTATCCAACAATACAAGCTAAAAGTTTGTATTGTCTTAATTGCTTTCCTATTGATTTGTGATGCTCCGTAGTCTGGACCACACAGATTATTTGCACTGACAATCGTATTGTGAACGTTTGTAAAATACCAACAAAACCATCTTAGATGACAAAACGTATCCAAATTTAATCCTATTGGAGAAAAAATAATCCTGTAGGACAAAGTTTAGCCTAAGGGAGAACAAAGTATCCTACAGGACAAATTGTATCCTAAGGGAGAAAAAATCCAGCAGGAGAATAAAATATCCTATGGGAGAGAAAAATCCAACAGGACAAAATAAATCCCTTAGGAGAAAAAATAATCCTAAGGGACATTTGTTTCTGTCAAAAGTCGTTCATGATAATCCTATAGGATAAAAAAATCCTATCGGATTTAACACTTTTTGAAAATCCCACAGGATTTTAAATCCCGTAGGATATAAATTTTATCCCATAGGAGATAAATTTTCCTATAGGATAAATAAATCCGATAGATTTAAATATCCCATAGGATATTAAAATATCCTACGGGATTATGACTTTATCCTATAGGATTTCATAAAATCCTGTAGGATTTTTAAATATCCTATAGGAGAAAAAATATCCTACAGGATTTTGTCACTGTTTTCACCCAGTTGCCGAACCAGGCGAGCCACACCAAAATTTTTTTGTAATGTGTTACATAACCCCAGAGGTACATTATTGCTAAATTTTATGATTCTACGATTAAAAAAGTGGTTCCAATTTGCACTCATGAGAAGTGCAAATTAATCCAAGAACATGTTAAAACATCTTTCTCTTTGAGAATATGAAACTTTATTAATACATCCAGTGTGTGCAAATCCAAATTTTAAACATGAATAACTTGCAATACAAAATACTAACGATTTTCCACACTAGAAATAAATTACCGTAGCTGTTTTGCAAAACTTTTCAGACATTGGGGTAATGACGCTGTTCAACTTCGTTCCTCATTTGACCTTTTTACCTTATCAACTTGAGCGTCGCTGATGAGTCTTTTGTTGACGACGCATGTAGATTGATTCTGTTCTACCGTAATTTGGTTATTTCATGTATTTATTCATAAAAATCATTTAAAATTATTTTGAATTTTTCTCAAGAAACCCAGGATTTATTTTGACCATCCTTTATTTCATCAAAACTTTTACTTTCTTGTGTCTCAGAACCGCCCACCTGGTTACCGCGGTTATGGGCGACATTCAAATATGGCGTGCAATCCTCCAACTTCAATAATTTTTCAATCATTCAAAATAGTTTTCTCACATTTCATATCAAAAGCATTGTACATACAAGTCATACTTGAATGAAAAATAACTGATAATCACAATACATACAAAACTTTGTTTCTTTTAGCTTGTCAATGATCCATAATTGATGTAGACACATATCATCCATTTGATTTTCATATGTTAATGTTTCAATGGAAAAATCTTTATTCCTTTCTCATGTTACTTTTTTCATATTTAGCATGCTAAGAATATTCTTATATGTAATATATCATTTGATATAATATATACCAGTAAACAAATTGAGTAACACACCTGCTATAATTTGACGATAGAGTTATAATTCTCACTCATTTTACTTTTAATGCATAGATTCAAAGTTATCTCATTAAATTGCCTAATAATTATGAAAATTATAAAATCATTTCCTTAAGTGTTTTGTACCCCTATTTTTGACATTTTACCTATTGTGTCTGTTTGTTTTGTTCACGCATCGTTGTCAATATAATGGAATTTGATGCGACTGTCATACAAGTGAAAGGTTTAGCTAGCTATAAAACCAGGTTCAAACCACCATTTTTACATAAGAAAATGCCTGTACCAAGTCAGGAATATGACAGTTGTTATCCATTCGTTTGATGTGTTTGAACTTTTGATTTTGCCATTTGATTAGGGACTCTCCTTTTGAATTTTCCTCGGAGTTCAGTATTTTTGTGATTTTACTTTTGATCTTACAAGAAAGAAGAGTACAGTCCTTTCCTCTGATTTAATACTTTCATTACTTTATCTTCAATGTTATAGAGTCAGTATACACATGCAAATCTAATCTTTTGTTGTCAATGTGAAATGGCATGCATTATTTTATATTAAGCACTTGTTATATGTCCTCACAGTTTTATCCTTACAAGTTTTTTCTTGCATAGATTTAAAATTATCTCAATATATGCATATAAATGGTCTGACAGCTTCCGTGTGTGTGTTGATCTTCTAATGAAACAAGTGCACACTCTTCTTCTCTGATTACTTTTTTCAGTTTTATTTGTAAAACTTATTACACTGTTTCTTCCAAGTCATCTTAATACGTTGTACTGAAAATAATATTGTAAACAGTTAGTCGCATTTAAAAGTCATTGGTACTTATGTAATGATAGAAATAGTAAACCTCAGTTTAAATTTGGTGTTCCTAAATCATTATGGAATTAAAGTAAACTTGAATAAAGCCAATAAATAAATGTACTTTTAATTAATAAGTTTTCAGAGTTTTCAGTAAAACTACAATATAAACGTTTAATTACAGTTACTTTAATTGATATTTACCCATCACAATGCTTAAATCAAGAAATTATTTGAATCTGGAATAATTTAGAAATCTGGAAAAATAATAAGAAATTTATGATGAAAACTAACCCTACTTGAGTGGGTTAGTCATGCGCGCATGGCTAAGGTACAAGTTACTTTTACTGTATTCAATTATGAACTAACTAACCTCCCTTGCAGGCATGGCTAACCCTTGTTAGTTGGGTTAGATTCGTCATACATTTTTATCAATTTTCCAGAATTCAAAATTATTCCAGATTAAAAAATCCTTTTTAACCAATTTGTTATTAATTATGACTTTATCAACATTGACTGAATGCAACTCAATGAACCAGAAACTTATGTACACCTAATACATGAAAGTGTGGATAGGGTTTACAGAATAATTAATATTATGGGAAAAAATGCAGAATAATGGGGTGACAAAATAAAGAGAATAGTGAATAATGGGCAAAATAGATAAATATTAGGAAAATGCTACAAAAATAAAGAATAATAAAATGAAGGACACCCATTCAGACTCTCATACATTATAATATAAATGCTTACTTGTGTAGACCTCTTGTTTGATATAGTATGGAAAATACATGTATTTAGGCATTAAAATGGGGTGTAAATCATTTTGCAAAAGAAGTTACAATAATTTCTGAAAGATTTCAAACTAAATTTACACACTAAATTGTAAATAAACAAAAGTAAGATTTATATATGTATTGTTCTAAGTGCATGATGCTTGTCAAAATGTGAAAAGATCTACACCAAACATAGACTTGAGATACACATTTAGATAGTTCATCAAAATAACAAATAAACATTAATCTATAGACTATGAACATGATAAACATTAAAAGTAGAATAAATGAATAAATGAAAACAAAATGTACACAAAAGAAATAAATTGAAATGATAATTTTTAGCCTTATCCACATTCATACCAAATCGAGACTTAATCATGTTAAACCTGACTTCTATCATAACAAGGTTCCCGATCAACTGTTCGCGACAAACTCAAACTTGCATCAAATTGCCTACCGAAACGTGTGTCTGGCGTAAAAAAATGTAATCCTGGTATCAATGATGAGTTAATGTTCATATTGTTGGCTCTTCCTAAGCATGATTACACTGAAACCTTACAGACACCTTCAACAGTTGTTAGAGGTTAAATGAAACATCTTTCAAAAACGGTATGATAATGTTTTTTTTTTTTTTAAATTCTCACTTGTTCTGCATTAACATTAAAAGTTGAAAAGGTATTACAAAATTACTGAACTCCACGAAAAATTCAAAAAGCTAAACAAGCAGGTCAA
>JAASAO010001745.1:0-37519 GCA_017311375.1 Mytilus coruscus
TGAAAAACAAACAGTATTATTTATTTACTCACATGAAACAAACCGGGATGCGGTATTCAGTACGTAGGTGAAACTGGGCGATTTTATCTAAACGCACGCAAGAACACCTGTATCGTTTTAAAAGACCCAATAAATTCAAAAGTATCATTTATCAACACCTTAAGAAGCACAATCATCCTATTAAATATTTAACAGTTCAACCTTTAGAAGTAGTAAATAAGCAGCCTGGTGAATCTCATTCAAAGTTTGTACGATCACGGAAAATAATTGAATTAAATTGGATTAAAAAATTACAGACAGTCTACCCTCTCGGTCTTAATGATAATATCATGGGAATTGGTAATATATCAAGAACCGATTCTGTTAACATTTTGGATATAGTTTCTAAAATTGTTCGTAAAACCGTTCTCATGGTCGTAGAAAAATCGCAATCAAAGAAAATTTCGGACCAATCATACCAATATTTCGGACCTAATTTCTATTTCAAAAACAACGGCAGACATTATCTGTTAACAAAGCTCTGTTCATTACCGGTTAATAAGTTAAATAAAATTTTAGAGGATTGCAACACAATTTCATATAGCAGTCCTAAGTATGAAATCGTTCAAATTATAATGGCATATTGTTATTCTAAACTGTTTCCCAAAATTGATCGCCCTGAAGATCATAAAAAACATTTTATTAAAATAAAGTATGTCAATAAAGGTTTTGATTTTGTAAATATTGCCGGTATTTTTAACGACCATTCTGTTAAAGAACAAATTCCTGGATATTTTGATAATACTGAGCTCCTCTTATTTGTTATATTTACAAGAAATCTACCGGAAATATGTGTTTAATTATAGCCAATTGTGTAAAGATGTTAATATCAGTGAAAATACACCTACTTCATGTAATTGTAGTAATTCCGAATACATTTATGGACCCATTTCCCATGTTATAACAGGAGATCTTAACATCGTTCAAGACCGAGAGTTAAAATCATTCCTCAGTAAAGGACCTAAATATCGTCCCCCGTCAATCATTAATTGGAATGAGTGTCGTAATATCATCCACGACTCACTCCATACTTACTGTTTAAAATGGATAAAACGGGAAAAAGCTGACAAAAATCTTTGGACTCTTTTTAATTCAGTAATGAACATAGTTGATATACGTATTCAACATTTTAAAGAACATTTTACTCTTAACAACAACCATAATAAACCTATTTCTCGTATCAAACATAAACTTAAAGAACTAGCCAAGGAATTTGTTTTGTCCCGGCCGATAAAGCTGCTAATAATATCATTATTGTTTGACGTAAATTTTACATTGAGGTCCTGAAAAAGAAATCACCAATTCACCAACATTCCAACTGACTCCATTTTCAGAAAACGACATCTGTAACAAACATAAACTTTTAGCTACCTCTTTACAAGCAGAACCAAATACAATGAAAGTCCCAACTATGTACTGGCTTCCGAAGCTACATAAAACACCTTACAAATATAGATTTATTTCGTCTTCAAGCCATTGTTCCACTACTAAATTGTCTATTCTTCTTACCAGTTCACTTGGTACAATAAAAACTGATAATAAATTGTTCAAATAAGGCCTTTGAAAATAGTGGAATTAATTACTTTTGGAGTGTCAAAACTCGTTGGAAGTACTTGATAAATTGCATGCTTATATTGGTGATTTTGAATCTGTTCAAAGTTTTGATTTTTCTACCTTGTATACCACATTGCCTCACATTCTCATTAAGAAAAAATCACACACCTAATTAAATGGGCATTTAAAAGTCAGAATGTGAATACATATGTTCTAACTCTTTTAGGTCATTTTTAGTAGCAATAAACAAAAGAAATATGTCAATTGGACATGCTTTGATACTATATCTGCCCTTGAATTTTACTAGATAATATTTTTGTTCGCTTTGGAGATTCCGTATATCGTCAGGTTATCGGAATTCCAATGGGACTAACTGTGCACCACTTATTGCGGACCTGTTTTGTATTGCTATGAGTTACAATTTATGACTAAAATCAGCAAAGACCCATCGAAACAACATCTGGTACAAAATTTAATAATACTTTTAGATATTTGGATGATATATTGGCTCTCAATAATGACGACTTCAGTATGTATACTAAAGAAATTTATCCTGTTGAACTTACTTTAAATAAAGCTAATACTAACAATGACCACTGCCCTTTCCTCGATCTTGATATCCATATCATTAACGGAAAGCTTAATACAAAAATTTATGATAAAAGAGATGATTTTCATTTCCTATCGTTAATTATCCATTTTTAGATGGTGACGTTCCTTGTCACCATCTTACGGTGTTATATATCTCAACTTGTACGATTCGCTCGTGTATGTAACAACGTTTCAGATTTTAACGAAAGAAATTTATGTATTACTGAAAATTATTACACCAGGGTTTTCGATATCACAAACTAGTCAAAACATTTACTAAATTTTATCATCGGTATAAGGACATCATTCGTAAATATAGCTCAACATGCAGACTTCTTATACGTTCAGGTATTTCACATCCAATCTTTTATGGTAATATTTCTTATAAAGCACTAAAATGTCAGTATTCACCTCAGAAGCTAACAAAACCTTTAAATAGACTTATTAAGAAGGGATATAGTTACGATACTGTTGTCAGGTCATTAAAGATTGCATATTTTGGCTTTAATATTGATTTACTTATAGGGTCTTTGCATCGGAACTAAACACATTTATTTAAAAACCGATTGTTGGCATGACACGGGTTATGCTCTTCTCATATATTTTATGATGGTATGATACTAAACCCTAACGGGAGGGATTGTGCCTGATATTCATATGATGAAGACATAATCTTTCAATCAGTTTAATTGAGGTCTGGAGCTGGCATGTCAGTTAACTGCTAGTAGTCTGTTGTTATTTATGTATTATTGTCATTTTGTTTATTTTCTTTGTTACATCTTCTGACATCGGACTCGGACTTCTCTTTAACTGACTTTTAATGTGCGTATTGTTATGCGTTTACTTTTCTACATTGGCTAGAGGTATAGGGGAGGTTGAGATCTCATAAACATGTTTAACCCGCCGCATTTTGCGCCTGTCCCAAGTCAGGAGCCTCTGGCCTTGTTAGTCTTGTATTATTTTTACTTTTAGTTTCTTGTGTATAATTTGGAGTTTAGTATGACGTCCATTATCACTGAACTAGTATATATATTTGTTTAGGGGCCAGCTTAAGGACGCCTCCGGGTGCGGAATTTCTCGCTGTATTGAAGACCTATTGGTGACCTTCTGTTGTTGTCTGTTCTGTGGTCGGGTTGTTGTCTCTTTGACACATTCCCCATTTCCATTCTCAATTTTAAGTATCGGCCATATTCCAAGTATTTGTATTTATAACTAAAGTTCGATTTAAGATAGTATATGGTCAAAGTTTTTGTTCTGATCATTGTTTGGCTATATCATTGATAAATACAGACTATCAATTGGCTTTTTTTTATATGCTTTTTAAAAAATTTACTTTTAGCCAATATTTGCATGCCTGAACTTAAATGAATTTTGTACTTTAGAAATTGAAAATAATAGCTGAAATGCTAACATGATCAACCTAAAGGTTGGTTTGGAAGTTCCCTTTTTTTCTTTGATAGATTCGCCAAAAGCTATTATACGTGTAGTTTTATAGTCGTATTTGAGCATTTATGATTTTGTTTTGATGAGCAATTTCAATATTTTGAAAGTTTGAGCATTTATCTCTGAATAAAGTAAAATTCATGAAAATTTTATGGTTTTTTTATTTTAATGATTTTCCACTTTTTCTGTGAAATGTCATTAATATGAAAACATCACGGTAATTTTTTCGTAGTAGTGTATCTTTTAACAACAACAAAAAAAAAATATTTTCGAATAAATTATTAAGAAATTTATTTATAGGAAAAGAGTTTCTTATGTTCTTTATTTCATGACAGAATGCGCTGCTTAACTTATTTTCTGACAGGAATCAGTATAATGTTTCCAAAATTATCATGTTACTTGTATAATCGTTTGTCTGCCTTTGTAAATATATGAGTTTTGCTTTTTGAAAACTCTTAAGTAAAATGCAAGGTACCGTTGAGCGTGAAACAACATTGCTTACATTCATTATCTAGTAAAAATTAAAAACAAACAGCAATATATTTTACTATGTACACGTTCATTCCGTTTTAGTTTTATATTTTTTAATATTTTAGTTTTCAGAATTGCTATTAGAGAGACAATGTGTGCTTACTGACTTAAGGGATTGTCTGTATGATAAACACACAGTCACCTGTTGTCTATTAACCGTTTTAATTCAAGACAAAAATGATACCAGTAAATAAAAGAAAAGGAACTAAATAAAAACCTTTTGGGGAAAAATAAACGAAAATTAATTAGTATCCTTAAAAGCTATTCCATATATCTCCCTCATGCATTTGTCTTGAGCTTTAAGTCTTTGGAAAAGTAAGCACAGAATGAATATAATAAAGTAAGTTGGTTTGTATGTCTACCTTACAAATATTTTGAAAGAAACGAATTCGCAACGTTATATGAAGTATCAGCTACTCTAGTATTTAATTATTTGTTTAAGCGCTGCAGGTAATTTCTAGAAACTTATTAAGTTTGTGTTTGGTTGCTCGATTGTTTGTTCACTAAAACGCCACTTTGTGTTCGTTCGTTTGATTTCGTACTTTTCAAATAATATAACAATTTATTGATTACGAAAGGTGTTTCTAATGATTTTATTTCATGACAGAATATATTGTCTTACTTATTTTCGGAGAGGATTCAATATGATATTCCCAAGATGTTTATATTACTTGTTTAATCATTATCATTTGGCATGCATTATTATTGATATGGTGTTATTAATTTGCTGTTTAAATAAAAAAGATTTTGAATTTTTCAAAACACTAAGGATGATTTACTCCTGGAATAGATTAACTAGCAAACCCGTTAGGAATGTTGCTTCTTGAGTGCTCCTCAATTTCGAACTTCATTTAAATTTGGCCTTTTAACCCTTTTTATTCGAGTGTCACTGATCAGTCTATTGTAGATGAAACGCGCGTCAGGCGCACACAGTTATAAGCCTGGTATCTTAGATGAGTTTCGTATCTACCGCTTTGGTAACATGCATAATTCATTAACAATAAAAAAAAGCAGTAAACATACTTTATTCTCTGCACGTTCATATTATATATTCTTAATATTTCCATTTTTTCAAAACTGCTATTAGAGAGACAATATTTGCTTACTGATAGACTTTGTTATCTGATTTATCAAAACAAGCGAGTTTTCCATTAATAGTTTTATTGGAAGACAAGAATAATTACACTAATGAAAAGAGTCAGACTACATCAGAACTTCAACTGTTTTTCAAGATTACAAAAATCAATTGACTATCTATCTTATTTATCAACACACATCAGTTTTCTTTAAACAGTTTTATTTGCAAGACAAATATAACTACACGAATAAAAAGAAAGGGACTAGATAAGAACTTCAACTGTTTTTAAAGATTACAAAATCATTCGCATTCTAGAGAGCCATTCCGCTTATTTACCTCCTAATTATGTTGGTTTACTGTTATGATATTGTAACTATCATATTTATTTAGTTGGCCTAATTTGTTTTGTGTGGCCTAAGAATGTTTACATTATATTTTTTTTATATTGTGTACAAAATAATACACATTGTGTTACAACTATGCAGTTTAGAATTCACTGGAACAATCATTGATACTCATGGAATGATTAGAACTTTCTATTTCACTTACATAACGTTTCCAGAATGATCATAACGAAAGATGCGTAATTTAAACATCTAGCGTTATCTAGAACTTTCCGTTACAAGTATTTAAATGCAGACCCTAAAGTTAGACACCAACATAGACATAGACTTAGACATCGATAGACATCAACATTCTCAGCAGCTGGATTGACACTTTTATTTACAAACTACATCATACTAGATTGTGACCTATTGGATATAATATTCTGTGGCTTCCGAGAAGATTTCCGGATCAAGAAAAGATAAAGATTGGACACATATTTTGACAGTTAAGTTGACATTTATATTTGTGTAATACTTCTGTAAACTAGTGTATAATAAATCTTGTTCAATTTTATTATTGATTTGTGTCTTTTGTTGGCTACAATTAAAAGATGATTTTTCTAGTCGAAATTGGGGGCTCGTCCGGGATAACGTAAATACCTCATTGAAAATTTTTCAGTATTTTTTATTAGAATTAGCCAACAAAATTCTACAATATGGCATTTGATGTCGGTAAATTTTTAGAAAACGCCAGACCTGGAAGGGTTTGATAATTTAAAGAAAGAGGAATTAGTGTTGCTTGCTAAACATCTGAAATTAGACTTTAGAGTATCTATGAGAAAACAAATTATAAAAAATTTGGTAATAGACAAATTAGTTGACGCAGAAATTTCAGGTGAAGAGGCTCTTGAACTCAAGGTCGAAAATGTTGACGCTATCAAATTAAAACAGCTTGAATTAGAACATGAACTCAAAATAAAACAATTGGAAAAAGAAGAAAGACAGGTAGAACTCGAAATGAAAGAAAGGTTAGAGATGGAGAAAAAAGAAAAAGAAGAAAGGTTAGAGATTGAGAAAAAGGAAAAAGAAGAAAGGTTAGAGATTGAGAAAAAAGAAAAAGAAAGTTAATTTAAATTAAAACAGGCAGAACTTGAAATGAGGGAAAGGTTAGAGATTGAGAAAATGAAATTGAAATGGCAAAAGAAAAAAGCAACACTAAATTCCAATCAAAATCAGAACATTTTAATTTTGATGCAGCAAAAAATATACGTATTGTTCCCAAATTTTGTGAAAAAACAGTTGATAAATTTTTTCCACAGTTTGAGAAAATTGCTCAAAATTTGAAATGGCCGAAGCCTTTTTGGACTACAATGCTGCAAAGTGTTTTTGAGGGCAAGGCCGCTGAAATTTACTCAGCACTTTCATCAGAAAATAGTTATGACAAGGTTAAAAAAGAAGTTTTGAAAGCTTATGAGCTAGTGCCAGAAGCATATAGACAGAAATTTAGGTCTTATAAAACGTTTGATTCACAAACCTAAGTTGAATTTTTAGGGAAAAAGAAGATCTATTTGATAAATGGCTTACGTCAAAGAAAATAGATACAAATTTTGATAATTTAAGACAATTGATGTTATTAGAAGAGTTCAAGCAGTGTGTTCATTTAGACTTAAAAACACATTTAGATGACAAAACTGTTGAGACATTACAAGATGCAGCTGTTATTTCCGATAATTATACCCTTTCACATAAGAGAAGTTTCAAAGGTCAAAATTTTAATACTTCGAGTGGAAATTACAAGAATCAAAGCACTGAGCGTACTGATAGTAAGCATGTTGCACAGAATAAGAGTCAGTCTTGTTATAATATGTCTAGTCCAAAATTTGATACTTTTGAGAAGAAGTCACTGACTTGTGCTTATTGTAAGAAGAATGGTCACCTGATGGATGATTGTTTTAGACTCCAGAAGAAGAATGAAAGAGATAATAAGCCCAAGACCAGTGCTTGTACGACAACCCGTGTTACCAATACGTTGGAATGTCCTGCGAGTCAGGCTTTTAAGTCCAGTTTTTGTGATTACATGGAGGATTATAAACCCTTTATGTCTGATGGGTTTGTTTCTGTTATTGATGATACTACTCCTCAGCCTATTAAGTTTTACGGGACACTGGAGCTTCTCAGTCTTTATTGTTAGAAGATGTGTTGCCTTTGTCCGAGGAGACTTCTGTTGGTGCCTCCGTTTTGTTACAAGGTGTAGAGTTAGATTGTATAGACTTTCCCCTCCATCGTATTTATCTGAAGTCAGATTTGATTACTGGACCAGTAGTTGTGGGTGTTCGTCCTAATCTCCTGTTGAGGGTGTTTCATTATTGCTAGGAAATGATCTAGCTAGGAACAAAGTGGTTGCTGAACCAATTGTTATCAGTGAACCGGTGGTGGATGTTAAATCACCTGAAGATGATGCTGAACTGTATCCAGCTTGTGAAGTTACTAGGGCGATGGCTAGAACACAACAAAATGAGGATTTGCAAGAAGACCAGTTCGATTACATGGACCTTTCTGACACCATTCTAGCCGACATTGAAGCCCCGGTAGCTCAGAGAAGGCCGTAATAAGAATAAGACCACCTAGTATTAGCAAGAATGTAATTATGCCATGGCCAGACGTGAACAGCCATTCATTAGACCGAAGGAAATTTGTCGAAGAAAAAAATAAAGACCCTGAGGTTCTTCAGCTCTGCAAGAGGGCTCAATCACAGGAGGAAGCAGACAAAGTGGCCGAATGCTATTACCATCAAGACGGCATTTTAATGAGAAAAAGGAGGCCTCCTGATGCTACCCCAGAGGAGGAATGGAGAGTGGTATACCAAGTGGTGGTGCCTAAAGTCTATAGGCAAGACATTATTGGTCTTGCTCATGACAACCCCTTGGCTGGACACTTAGGTATAAGGAAGACTTGCCTTAAGATCTTACAGCATTTCTACTGGCCCAGACTTAGATATGATGTCGCAGAATACTGCAAATCATGCCATATATGCCAGGTTGTTGGTAGGCCTAACCAGAAAATACCACCAGCACCACTTCTGCCTATTCCAGCCTTTGAAGAACCTTTCAGCAGAGTACTAATTGATTTCGTTGGACCTTTACCGAAGACCAAGACCGGAAATGCGTGTTTATTGACAATCATGTGTACCTCCACTCGTTTTCCTGAGGCTATTCCGTTAAGGAATATCAAGACACCTACTATTGTCAAAGCTCTGATCAAATTTTTCACGCTAGTAGGACTTCCAAAGTCTATACAGTTCGACCAGGGTTCAAATTTCATGTCAGGTTTATTTCAGCAAGTCGTGTACCAGTTAGGTATTACTCAGTATAGGTCAAGTGCTTATCATCCGGAATCTCAAGGTGCCTTAGAACGTTTTCATCAAACATTGAAGAACATGATTAGAACTTTTTGTCTTCAATTTGATAGGGACTGGGATGATGGTGTTCACTTTTTACTTTTTGCGGTCCGAGAGGCTGTTCAAGAATCCCTTGGTTTTAGTCCCTTTGAGTTGGTAATTGGTCATACTGTAAGGGGACCTTTAAAATTGATTAAGGAAAAGTGGCTTACTGAACACACTGACTTGAATCTTCTAGACTATGTATCTAGATTTAAAGACAAATTGTATACTGCTTGTCAAATTCCTCAGAACAATTTAAAAACTGTTCAGAATAAGATGAAAATATGGTATGACAAAGGTGCCAGACACAGAATTTTTGAGCCTGGTGATAAGGTACTTGTATTTTTGCCAGTCCCTGGACATCCATTACAAGCTAAATATTGTGGTCCTTATACCATAGAGAGTAAAATCAATGATTTGAATTATATTGTAAAAACACCAGGTCGGCATAAACAAAATAGAGTGTGTCACATTAATATGTTAAAACCATATTTTGAGCGTACTAATGAAGGTGAGAGTAAACCAGTTGCCACTTTAGCCATGGTTAAATTGGAGAACAATCATGACAAACCAGATTTAATTGAACCACCTTTTAGTTCTAAAACTATGGAAGAGACAGTTAGATTAAAAAATTCAGAAATTTTGTCAAATTTAGATTCAAAACTTGCACATCTGTCTTTTGATCGTAGAGAAAAATTAAAAGCTTTGGTATTTTCTTTTAAAAATCTTTCTCCAGATGTGCCAAACAAAACCACTGCTGTTTGTCATGATGTCGATGTAGGTGATGCTTCTCCAATTAAGCAACATCCTTACCGGCTCAATCCACTCAAACTTGAATTTATGTGACAAGAAATTAAATATATGCTTGACAATGATATTATTGAGCCGAGTAACAGTGAATGGAGTTCTCCTTGTCTCCTTGTGCCCAAACCGGATAAAACCTTTCGTTTCGTAACTGATTTCAGAAAAGTAAATTCTGTTTCAAAATCTGATTCCTATCCGATTCCAAGGATAGACGATTGCATTGATAATATTTGAAAAGCAAAATTTGTGAGCAAATTTGATTTATTGAAAGGTTACTGGCAAGTCCCATTGACACAGAGAGCTCGTGAAATATTAGCTTTTGTAACACCAAATGGCTTATTTCAATATACTGTAATGCCGTTTGGCATGAAAAGTGCTCCAGCTACATTTCAAAGAATGATCAATAATGTTATCAAAGATTTAAACTGTTGTTATGCTTATATTGATGATCTTATTGTATGTAGTGATAGCTGGGAAGAACATTTAACACATTTATATGATACTTTTGATAGATTGTCACAATCAAATTTGACTGTTAATCTTGGTAAAAGTGAATTTTGCCAGGCCACTGTAGATTTATTAGGGCATACAATTGGTCAAGGTCAAGTGAAACCTATAACGGCTAAAGTGGATGCAATTACTAAATTTCCTCCTGCTACAAATAAAAAACAACTGATGAAATATTTAGGCATGATTGGATTTTACAGGAAATTCTGTTCAAATTTTGCTACTGTTGTTCAACCATTGACTCATCTTTTACGGAAAGATTCTAAATTCATCTGGAGTGAAAATTGTCAAAACGCTTTTGAAAATAGCAAATCACTTTTAATTAATAGTCCAGTTCTGATCACTCCAGACTTTGAAAAGCAATTTAAACTTGCCGTTGATGCAAGCGATGTAGGAATTGGAGCTGTTTTATATCAAGAGACAGATGATAATGTTGAGAAACCTATATCATATTTTTCTAAGAAATTAGATATACATCAGAAAAATTATTCGACTATTCAACACTGTTGTCTGCACTTCAACATTTTGGTGTACATTTAAATCCCACTGTGCATCCTATTCTTGTTTATACTGATCATAATCCTCTCACCTTCATACAAAAAAAAATGAGAAACAAGAACCAGAGATTGACTAGGTGGAGTTTATTGTTACAGGAATATGATGTTATTGTAAAACATGTTAAAGGTAAAAATAATGTAATTGCAGATGCTTTATCTAGAACTTATTAAAACACTGTGTATATACTATGTATTTTTGTACATATTATTCATGAAATGTTTTTGTTACACTCAAACTTTTTTTAAGGGGGAGGTGTTATGATATTGTAACTATCATATTTATTTAGTTGGCCTAATTTGTTTTGTGTGGCCTAAGAATGTTTACATTATATTTGTTTATATTGTGTACAAAATAATACACATTGTGTTACAACTATGCAGTTTAGAATTCACTGGAACAACCATTGATACTCATGGAATGATTAGAACTTTTTATTTCACTTACATAACGTTTCCAGAATGATCATAACAAAAGATGCGTAATTTAAACATCTAGCATTATCTAGAACTTTCCTTTACGAGTATTTTAATGCAGACCCTAAAGTTAGACATAGACATAGATAGACTTAGACATCGATAGACATCAACATTCTCAGCAGTTGGATTGACACTTTTATTTACAAACTACATCATACTAGATTGTGACCTATTGGATATAATATTCTGTGGCTTCCGAGAAGATTTCCGGATAAAGAAAAGATAAAAGATTGGACACATATTTTGACAGTTAAGTTGACATTTATATTTGTGTAATACTTCTTGTAAACTAGTGTATAATAAATCTTGTTAAATTTTATTATTGATTTGTGTATTTTGTTGGCTACAATTAAAAGTCGATTTTTCTGGTCGTAACATTACCTTTATATCTATGGACAAATACGTACCGGATGACAACATTAGAGTTAGTGGATTTGTTAATTAAACATATATACCTAACATTGTTTTTTTTTAAACGAAATGTCATAATTAAATAACATATTAGACATTATTTAATTATTTGTTTGAGCGTTATGACTTATTCCAAGAAATATATTTAGTTTTTGTTTGCTTGCTTGCTTGCTAGCTTGTTTCATATAACACTGCATTATGAACATTCGTATGATTCCATGGTCTTACCAAACTAATAACCTTCGACAGGTAATCGACATCTACTCTATAGAATATTTTAGACTTCCATTTTAACGACAGAGATTTGAGCTGTACATCTTGATTGTAAGTTGATAACTTCCAAAACAAGATATGACATGATAGAAGACCCAAAATAAAATAGTACAATCACTACGTTAAACAAATATGATATTCAGTTATCATTGTTTTAATTCAAATAACAGACTTGGATAATAAGGTTATAATAATAATAATAATAAAATAATAATAATTCTTTGTTTAAAGAGGGTTACACAGTTAGCTATAAAACTTATCTTCCCTGAGGCCCTCGTATATTATTAGGCATACATAAATAAACTCGTCATAGAAACCAGGCTAAATAAGTTGTACGCCAGACTCATCAGTGGTGGGCGAATAAAACAAGTTACGAAGGTCAAATAAAATACGACGTTGAAGAGATTTGAGAACTCCAAATTTAGATATGTTTTCGAAAATAAGAAAACGAACCAGGTTTACATATGTTCAAAACTAGAAAGTAGAACCATTTTAAAATATATGAGTTTTTAAGAGAATTTCTACAAATAAAACCGTGTGTTCCAAGAGTAGTAGACTTCAAATGAATTATTCAAACAAATTATTGGTTGATGTATGCAGTTTTTGGTGGGGTTCGTGTTGCTCAGTGTTTAGGTTTCTATTCTGCGTTTTGTGTACTGTTTGTCTGTTGGTCTTTTTCTTTTTTAGCCATTACGTTGTCGGTTTATTTTTGACTTAAGAGTTTGAATGTCCTTTTGGTATCTTTCACCTCTCTTTGATATCAATGATGTATTGTTGATATACAATAAATGAATTACTGACATCCTTATTTCTTAACATGCCAGTTAATATTCAAACTTGATATCAATAATTCATTAACTGATATTACAGGAGAGAGACTGGTTTTTCGGATTAAATAGATATAAGAAGATGTGGTATGAGTGCCAATGAGACAACTCTCCATCCAAGTCAAAATTTATAAATGTAAACCATTATAGGTCAAAGTACGGTCTTCAACACGGAGCCTAGGCTCACACCGAACAGTAAGCTATAAAGGGCCCCAAAAATCACTAGTGTAAAACCATTCAAACGGGAAAACCAACGGTCTAATCTATATAAAAACCAGAAACGAG
Source organism: Mytilus coruscus (assembly GCA_017311375.1). Taxonomy (NCBI): domain Eukaryota; kingdom Metazoa; phylum Mollusca; class Bivalvia; order Mytilida; family Mytilidae; genus Mytilus; species Mytilus coruscus. The sequence goes on from JAASAO010001745.1 coordinate 13,143, forward strand.
AAACACCTATGAACCACATCAACAAACGACAACCACTGAACATCAGATTCCTGACCCAGGACAGGTGCAAACAAATGCAGCGGGTTTAAACGTTTTAATGGTACCAAACCTTCACCCTTTTTCTGAAACAATAGTGTAACATCACAACATAGAAAGACACACTATAAAATATCAACTGAAATAGTTTAACTCAATCAAAGGACATAGTAACACCATTGAACATACACTGAACAAATAAATTTGACCTATGATACAATGTAAATTCAAAATAAATAAACTAAGGGATAAATAACAAAAGCAACATGTTATATCGGTATGAAATGTTAAACAATTTAAGAAAAACAATATGCTCGAACAAAAATATCAGCCATTTGCAATAACTTTAAACACAGGTAAATAAAATAATTTTGTTGTTAGGTATACGTATACAGTTACAATAGAGAAAGGAAATATTTTAACAAAATAAAAAAAATTTTGATGTTCATAGTACCATTGGAAGATGTTACTAAGTCAACATTTGTTGAATTTAAAGTAACTAGGTTCTTTTCATGTTTAATTTCTTCATACAAGGCTGTGTTGACAGTTGATTTACAACAGCTATGGTTTGTAACACCAGTTTCGTCTGGCTAAAATTAATTTGAACGAGCATGTAGTCTTCACGGACTGCCATCAAGAGTACGTTTTGACCATTGACTGGATAGTGACAAGATAGCTTTGGTCATGAACCACATTAAAGAAAGATAAGAATACAGACAATACTCTGAATTATCTCTACACAATGAACACATACATAGAGAAAATGGACGAATATTCACATAGAGATATTGTCGTCGTTTACCAACCGATTCTTTTCAACTGCAGATCGTGATATCCGTGATAAGTCAGTCAAATCTACTGAAAAAAAATGAAAATGAAGAAAAATATTAAATAAATAATTTGCTATCTGTCCTACGATTAAAGAATAGTTTTCGATGTTCATATAATTTTGCAATCTCTTTCTACCTAGATTAAAATTGAATTACCATTTACCATTACCAAGTTAGCTATCAATATAGCCTTCAAAAATGTTTGTATTGGTGCATTTGTAAAACAAGGTCAATTTTAGAAGAAACGAAAATCCATACATCATTATTACATATTTAGAACATGTTCGTGTGAAATATTATAGAAGCTAATAAAAAGTTACACTTGTTTAATTAATTATGAAATCCATACTACCGAGTTGCACTCTTTCAAATGTGGAATTGCAAACATACATACAATTTCAGAATTGCGAAGTTGGTGATGTAGGACTATTATTTATCTGTGGAACTTTCTACCTTTTCTTTTAACTGTTGTAAAAATTTATAATTGTGCTATGCTTTATGCATTTTTAATATTTATACTTATGTATTTATAGTATTTATGACTAATAAATATATTTGAAATGACTATCTAAGTTGTAATAACTTGTGTCTTATACTTTTTGTTATATTTATCATACTTATTAGCATACAAAATATGTTAAAATTGATCAGAGCAACATGACGAATGCCAAAAGTGAAGTAGGAACTGCTTACCCTTCCGAAGCGTTTGCGTTTTCGCCCTATTGATCGTTATGTTATTTTTCCCCTTTTCGTCGATATTTGACATTTTGTACATACTCAAAATATTGCATTAGAAATATTGGTCAAACTCATAGTTTAATGTCGCTTGACGGTTTATATTTATTTTTGTATGTTCCTTATCATAAGTCGTCATTTCTAATCTTCATGGAGTTGTTTTCGAATTGTAACTTTTTGTAAGACCCTTAGTGTTTTCCAACTTTTTCACATTTATTTATGTAAAGAGGTTTTATGAATTGAAAGATGTCTTAAAAACTTGAGCTATACGAGACAGAATCAACAACTCGTTCCTTTGTAATGTGTTATCACCGATTATTATTCATCAGTTGATTTTAACAGGTGTTAAACGACTGATTTTATTGTTTTCATTCGAATGCCACTGGTTTTTCCAATGTAGAAAGCGCGCAAAACAAAATAAAAGTCTTCTATCTTACTCGAGTTTTTATAATCACTTGGTCAATATCACTGGTACTGCTGTGGACTACAAGCCCGGTAGTCAGCACGTCTGTGTAGACACGAGATATCAATGAAACGTTCATTTCCATAAATTTTCTGTTTTAATTTTTGAATTCCTAGTATTCAAACCACTATTGTTTTCTAACCCCAGCCATACATGGAATTATATGCATTCGACACAACTTTTTGGAATATTTTGTTATTAATGCTCTCCAACTTCTAATTTGACCTTCCTACTTTTTTGATTTATATACCACTGATGAATCTTATCCGATTCTGGCGTACCAAACTATAAGTCTGGTATCTTTAATGAGTTTATTAAGCTGCTGATTTGAGTTTTATAAAGAAGTCATGGTTTTTGGAGACTATTTTATATAAATCGAGTTCTACATGTCTAACGTGGAAATTTCAAATTGTTGTCTCAGAGCATTTCTGTTAAAACATATATCAAACCCAGTCAGTGCATGAAACAGAAACCCAATCGATACGCTTTACTGTACATTGGTGTCATGAACACTAGAACGGTTTTTTTTTCTTTCATTAATAGTCCTGTTTTCAGGTCTTCTGAACGATTTGTCCAAACCATGTTTTTTTTTCGTATAAATAATTTATTAATATGATTATGAGTTTTATCTAAAGTCTTTTACGCTAATTTGTCAAATGTTCCCATCACGGGATTTAGCTATAAATAATATTTCTGTTAGGTCCAAAAAGTTTAACCTTTGAAATATGTAAAAGCTATTTATGGGCATAGAATATCGACAAATATTTCCTTTATTACAATACAAATTTGTATTAAACTGCCATACTCTCTTTCAATACAGACACAGAAGCGTCTTTATTGGTATCCTACCAATTAACAGATAATCGTAAATGAACATTCCATTAAGAACATTACGTAATATCGTGTCTATTCTAGACGTTCTTCACATATTACGTGTTTAATGTTATAGATATTTCAGTTGGACTCTCAAACGTTAATGTCATATTCAAACCTGTGTCCTGGTTTTGTTTTTCCGTTACTTGTTGATTCCAATCTATATTATAATGCAAATCCAAAGTCAAACGGTCAGCTCATTACGAACACCAAAACGGCAATTGTCAAGGCATGTAAATTGGCAAAAATACCTTGTGATTCAAACAATGGAAAATAGAATAAGTTAATAGCTAAAGCCATTTCATTATTACAAGACATAATCATGCTATTTAGATGTTACAAAACCGCTATAAATATGATCAAATATAATCAGATAGCTTATTCCGAAACATTGATAACCGTATTCTTAGTGGATGATTCTTCAATTCACTTCAAACATTATGCAAATGTGCAAAACTAATAGTGCAACGCCAGCAGTTAATGTTGACAAAAGAGTACTGTGTCTATTTTGTGAAGGACCATTTTGCTTTAGTGCTTTCTAACGATTTGAAAATCAAGAAAAATAATTAGTTATTTGATAACTTGATGAACCTAGAAATCAAGATTGGAACGCTCAAACGAAAAGAAAAATACATGAAGATTTATTAAACATAGGGGCTCGTCAGTTAAAAAAAAAGATAAGGTCTATAGCAGAAAAAATATTATTATATTATAGAAGTATATTATACAACTCTTAGAGTTAGACTATAGTAATATTTCCTTTGTTCGCCCGTTAGTGCGTTCGTTTAAGAAATATTTTTGCCACAATTTTCTAAATTACTACAAAACAGATGAACTTCATATTTTGTCAGCAGCTAGACAGTACACATGAAGACGTGTGAGCGTTATTATGATCTCCCAACCACAAATTACTTATTTGTCAATACTTTGATTTTGAATGAACGTAATATTTTCGTTAATCATGATTAAAATTGTCACAATTAAGCAGTGAGGAATTATAACACGTAAGTGCTTTTCAGATTTATTGGACACCTACTTCCTGTCTTCCGATACTTTGAATTACGGGTGCGGGTGTACTTATCACTTCAATGCGTACAACTTCTTGTTCGTGAAAAATCATGAAAAATCAAACAAGTTGTGATTTTGCAAGCGGAGTACAATTTTTGTATATTTTTGTTATCAAACAAAGGGTAATCGTTTTATTGAAAATCAACTATCTTTTGACGGTGGCTAAATGTGAAGCAGCAACTGCTTATCCTTTCAGATCACCTGAGTTCACCCCATTTTTGATGGGATTCGTGTTGTTTAGTCAATAGTTTTCGGTGTACATTTTATAATTGATGTTTATGCTTTTCGTGGTTTTTTTTTGCCATTTTAAACTGTAAAATACATGTTTGGTGTTAAGGCAAACAAATTTGAACGGTTTCCAATTCGATCATATGTTTTTCCGAAGTATTCCATAACACCTCCTAAACTGTATATTGATTTTATGTTATCAATTTTGTAACTTGTATATAACAGTGTTTCCATTGCGATACTTTTGGATAAAGGACGTTTGTTTAACTCTGAGCTTAAAAACAAGGCATGGTGACGTGCGCCTATTATTATCATTTGAAAAGTTAAGTCTGCCTCATATCTGGTAATTGACAATGAGGGTCGGTTGAAAACAGAACTTTACGACAAAAGAGATGATTTTAGCTTCCCAATTGTGAACTTTCCATTTCTATGTAGCAATATTCTAGCAGCGCCTGTAGACGGAGTATATATCTCCCACTTGATATGATATTCCAGGGCTTGTATTTTCTATCAGGATTTCCTTGATAGAGGGTTGCTGCTCACAAAAAGCTATTAAACCAAGAGTTCCATGTGGTGAAGTTGTAATTATCCCTTCGTTAATTTTACGGACACCATCACGAGTTGGTCGACCGTATTGAATATCTGTTTCACAGATGACGACGGATATGTTCCCATTGTCGTAACTACACAATGCCGTCCCCTTTTCCTCGAATGTGACCTACCGAATACGACTTATCATCAGGTTTGTACTTACATGAGCAACACGACAGGGGCCACACGAGGAGCAGGATCTGCTTACCCTTCCGGAGCACCTGAGATCACTCCCAGTTTTTATCTATCTATTTCTGCCCTTTCAGAGAAACAAGATTATTATATTTACTGATAATACTAATTATATGTTAAACCTATGTCTTCCACCTTTATAATAACAGTTTTGCAGCTGTTCTGATTCGAGTGCCACTGATGATTCTTCTGAAAAAATTTTGTTAGATATAGTAGGTGCGAATTTTTTTAATTTGCGTTTTCTGTCTAAAATAAATGCATAACGAAATAACTATGTTTGTTATATGTCTGTTTTACTAACGTCATTCTGTCGGGCTGTTCATTATAGTTTTTACAAGAATTCTTCGACTGCCTGTAAACTTCTATGTCCTTTGGTCTCTGTTGGAGAGTTGTCTCATTGGCAATCATTCCACATCTTTCTTAATTTTCGAAATAAACTTTACTTTGGAATAGAATACATAAGTAAATAATTTTTCTTATTAAGACGGCCATAGAGCCCAAATATCTGTAGTAGTAATGACACCATTAGAGAATAGTTAGGGTAGATTTATAACCATCTAATACATAAGGTCACAGAGACCCAAACAAAAAAAGAAATTATGTAACATTGTGTTAATATCATATCTAGTAATTAGTTTTACTTTAGGGGTCATTACACATAGGATGATGCAAGATAAAATAATGCAATTACCTCCTAATGTCGTAACTACAATCCCTTCCCCTTTTCCCGAATGTGACATACCGGATTAGACTTATTACCGGGTTTGTACTAACATGAGCAACACGACGGGTGCCACATGTGGAGCAGGAGCTGCTTACCCTTTCGAAGCACCATGAGATCACCCCTAGTTTTTGGTGGGGTTCGTGTTGCTCAGTCTTTAGTTTTCTATGTTGTGTTTTGTGTGCTATTGTTTATCTGTTCGTCTTTTTCTTTTTTAGCCATCGCGTTGTCAGTTTATTTTCGACTCATGAGTTTGAATGTCCCTTTGGTATCTTTCGCCTTTCTTTTAAAACATATCCGTTGTCATCTGTGAAACAGATGTTCAATAACGGTTGACCAACTCGTGATGGCATCCGTAAAATTTACGAAGGGATGATTTCAACTTCACCACTTGGAACTCTTGGTTTAATGGCTTTCTTGTAAGCAGCAACCCTCTTTCAAGGAAATCATGATAGGAAATACAAGCCCTGGAATATCGTATCAACTGGGAGACATATGCTTTCTCTGCAGGCGCTGCTGGAATACTGCTACATAGAAATGGAAAGGTCACAATTGGGAAGCTGAAATTGTTTTGTCGTAAAGTTATGTTTTCAATCGACTGTCATTGTCAAGTTTTAGATGTAAGTCAAGATATGAGGCAGACTTATCTATATCTGTTCTTTTCATGATGACTTCAACTGCATCTTGGTATCCGTGACAGTCAACTCTACTGCACAAAAAAATGAAAATGAAGAAAATGTTAAATACAAAATTTGCTATGTGTCCTAATTGTATTGTCAAAGAAGAGTTTTCTTGGTTCATGCAATTTTGTAATCTTTTTCTGCCTAAATTAAAATTGGATTATCATTTTTATTTTCAGATCTCTATTTGTTCGTGTATCTTCAAAAAGGCTATCAATTTGGCCTTCAAAAATGTTTGTACATGTATTTGCATTTGTAAAGAATGTCAATTTAGAAGAAAACAAACATTCATACATCATTGTTACATATTTAGAACATGTTCATGTAAAAAATAATGGAAGCTTAATAAAAAGTTACACCTTTTTAATTAAATATTAAAGCCATAATGCCGAGTTGCACTGATTCAAATTAGAAATTGCAAAGTTGAAATTTCAAAATTACAGATTTACATACTTAAAATTTAAGAATTACAAAGTTGGTGACGTAAGACTGTTATTCATTTGGGGAGCTTTCTACTTTTTTTTAACTGTTGTACAAATTTATAATTTTGTTATGTTTTATACCTTTTTGTTTTATTTATACTAAAATTTGTATTTATGACTTATGAATATATTGGAGAAATGGCTATCTAAGTCGTAATAACTTGTTTTTGATACTTTTTGTTATACTTATATATATATTGTTATATACTTATATTGATAACAGCAACATGACGAATGCTAAAAAATAAGTTGGAACTGCTTACCGTTTGGAGCGTTTGCGTTTAAGCCCTATTGATCTATATACGATTCTTACCCCTTTTCGTCGCTACTTGACATATTGTACATACTCAAAATATTGCAATAAAATATTGGTCAAACTCATAGTTCAATGTCGCTTGACGATTTATATTTATTTTTGTATGTTCCTTATCATTAGTCGTCATTTTTAATCTTCATGGAGTGTTTTTCGAATTGTAACTTTTTGTAAGCCCCTTAGTGTTTTCCAACTTTTTCACATTCATTAGTAAAGAGGTTATATAATTTGAAAGATGTCTTAAAACATGAGTTATACGAGACAGAATCAACAATTCGTTCCTTTGTAATGTGTTATCACCGATTATAATTCATCAATTGATTTCAACCGGTGTTTGACGACTGATTTTACTGTTTGTTTTCATTCCAATGCCACTGGTTTTTCCAATGTAGACAAGCGCGCAAAACAAAATAAAAGTCTGTTATGTTACACGACTTTACAATCACTTGGTCAATATCACTGGTACTGATGTGGACTACCAGCCCGGTAGTCAGCACGTCTGTGTAGACATGAGATATCAATGAAACGTTCATTTCCATAAATTTTCTGTTTTAATTTTTGAATTTCTAGTATTCAAAACACTATTGTTTTCTAACCCCAGCCATATATGGAATTATATGCATTCGACACAACTTTTTGGAATATTTTGTTATTAATGCTCTCCAACTTCTAATTTGACCTTCCAACGTTTTTGATTTATATACCACTGATGAATCTTATCTGATTCTGGCGTACCAAACTATAAGTCTGGTATCTTTAATGAGTTTATTAAGCTGCTGATTTGAGTTTTATAAAGAAGTCATTGTTTTTGGAAGTCTATTTTATATAAATCGAGTTCTACATGTCTAACGTGGAAATTTCAAATTGTTGTCTCAGAGCATTCCTGTTAAAACATATATCAAATCCAGTCAGTGCATGAAACAGAAACCCAATCGATACGCTTTACTGTAAAATGGTTTCATGAAGACTAGACCGTTTTTTTATCTTTCATTAATAGTCCTGTTTTCAGATCTTCCTGTACGATTTGTCCAAACCAAGTATCTATTTTCGTATAAATAATTATTAATATGATTATGAGTTTTATCTAAAGTCTTTTACGCTAATTTGTCAAATGTTCCCATCACGGGATTTAGCTATCAATAATATTTCTGTTACGTCCAAAAAGTTAAACCTTTGAAATATGTAAAAGCCATTTATGGGAATAGAATATCGACAAATATTTCCGTTATTACAATAAAAATTTGTATTAAACTGCGATACTCTATTTAAATACAGACACAGAAGCGTCTTTATTGGTATCCTACCAATTAACAGATAATCGTAAATGAACATTCCATTAAGAACATGATGTAATATCGTGTCTATTCTAGACGTTCTTCACATATTACGTGTCTAATGTCATAGATATTTCAGTTGGACTCTCAAACGTTAATGTCATATTCAAACGTGTGTCCTGGTTTTGTTTTTCCGTTACTTATTGATTCCAATCTATATTATAATCAAATCCAAAGTCAAACGGTCAGCTCATTACGAACACTAGTCGGCAATTGTCAAGGCATGTAAATAGGCAAAAATACCTTGTGAATCAAACAATGGAAAGTAGAAAAAGTTAATAGCTAAAGCCATGTCATTATTGCAAGACATAATCATGCTATTTAGATGTTACAAAACCGCTATAAATATGATCAAATATAATCAGATGGCTTATTCCGAAACATTGATAACTGTATTCTTAGTGGATGATTCTTCAATTCACTTCAAACATTATGCAAATGTGCAAAACTAATAGTGCAACGCCAGCAGTTAATGTTGACAAAAGAGTACTGTGTCTATTTTGTGAAGGACCATTTTGCTTTAGTGCTTTCTAACGATTTGAAAATCAAGAAAAATAATAAATTATTTGATAACTTGATGAACCTAGAAATCAAGATTGGAACGCTCAAACGAAAAGAAAAATACATGAAGATTTATTAAACATAGGGGCTCATCAGTTAAAAAAAAGATAAGGTCTATAGCAGAAAAAATATTATTATATTATAGAAGTATATTATACAACTCTTAGAGTTAGACTATAGTAATATTTCCTTTGTTCGCCCGTTAGTGCGTTCGTTTAAGAAATATTTTTGTCACAATTTTCTAAATTACTACAAAACAGATGAACTTCATATTTTGTTAGCAGCTAGACAGTACACATGAAGACGTGTGAGCGTTATTATGATCTCCCAACCACCAATTACTTATTTGTCGATACTTTGATTTGGAATGAACGTAATGTTTTGTTAATCATGATTAAAATTGTCACAATTAAGCAGTGAGGAATTATAACACGTAAGTGCTTTTAAGATTTATCGGACACCTACTTCGTGTCTTCCGATACTTTGATTTACGAGTGCGGGTGTACTTAGCACTTCAATGCATACAACTTCTTGTTCGCGAAAAATCATGAAAAATCAAACAAGTTGTGATTTTGCAAGCGGAGTACAATTTTTGTATATTTTTGTAATCAAACAAAGGGTAATCGTTATATTGAAAATCAACTATCTTTTGACGGTGGCTAAATGTGAGGCAGCAACTGCTTACCCTTTCAGATCACCTGAGTTCACCCCATTTTTGATGGGATTCGTGTTGTTTAGTCCATGGCTTTCCGGGTAAATTTTATAATTATTTTTTATGTTTTTCGTGGGTTTTTGTTTTGCCATTTTAAACTGTAAAATACATGTTTGGTGTTAAAGCAAACAAAAATGAACGGTTTCCAATTCGATCGTATGTTTTACCGAAGTATTCCATAACACCTCCTAAAATGTATATTGATTTTATATTATCAATGTTGTACTTTTGTATATAACTGTGTTTTCCTTTGCGATACTTTTGAGTACAGGACGTTTGTTTAACTCTGAGCTTAAAAACAAGGCATTGTGACGTACGCTTAAAGTATTATTTGAAAAGTTAAGAATGGATAAAACAGATATAGTTAAGTCTGCCTCATATCTTGACTTACATTTGGAAATTGACCATGAGGGTCGGTTGAAAATAAAACTTTACGACAAAACGATGATTCAAGCTTTCCCAACTTTCCATTTCTATGTAGCAACATTCCATCAGTGCCTGCATATATATCTCCCAGTTGATACTATATTCCAGGGCTTGTATTTCCTATCATGATTTCCTTGATAGAGGGTTGCTGCTCACAATGAAGGTATTAAAGCAAGAATTTTCCAAGAGGTGAAGTTGAAATTATCCCTCCGTAAATGTTACGGACGCCATCACAATTTGGTCGACCATTATGGAATATCTCACAGATGACGACGGATATGTTCCAATTGTCGTACCTAAAGCCCTGTCCCCTTTTCCCCGAATGCGACCTAACGAATCAGACTTATCACCGGGCTTGTGCTTACTTGAGCAACACGACGGTTGCCAGATGTGGAGCAAAATCTACTAACCCTTCCGGAGTACCTGAGATCACCCCAGGGTTTGGTTGGGTTCTTTTTGCTCTGTCTTTAGTTTTATATGTTGTGTTTTGTGTACTGTTGTTTGTCTGTCGGTCTTTTTCTTTTTTAGCCATGGCGTTGTCAGTTTATTTTCGACTCATGAGTTTGAATGTCCTTTGGAATCTCTTTTATGATACATATCAAAATTTCTACAAGTTTTTCCATTTTTTTGTTATCTATTTATTGTTGCCCTTTTAAAGAAACATTATTCTCATGTTTACTAATAATACTAATTATATGTTACAACTATGCCTACCACCTTTATAATAAGTTTTGAAGTTGTTTTGATTCGAGCGCCACTGATGATTCTTATGTAGACAAAACGTGTGGCTAGCGTATCAAATTATAAGCCTGGTAAATTTGATGAATTTTATTGATTAAGAAAGAATACTAGCTAATATTGTTCAATTTTGAGCTACTGTCGATAGACTTTTCTATAATTTTAATATAATTTGTACCAATAGTAGTTCATTACATTATAAAATTTTTTTTCGATATAGCATGTGTTTTTTTTTTTAATTTGCGTTTTCTGTCTAAAAGAAATGCACAACGAAATAACTGTTTTCTCGGGCCATTGTTTGTTATATGTCTGATTTGTTTTACTAACATCATTCTGTCGGGCTGTTCATTGTTTTTTTTTATATAAGAATTCTTCGACTGCTTGTAAACTTTTATGTCATTTGGTCTCTGGTGGAGAATTGTCTCATTGGCAGTCATACCACATTTTCTTATTCTTTGGAATAGAAAACATATGGTTTTTTTATTAAGACAGCCATATAGCCCAAATCCCTGTAGTAGTAATGACACCATAAGAGAATAGTTAGGGTAGATTTGTAACCATCTAATAGATAAGGTCACAGAAACCCAAACAAAAAAAAGTAATCTTGTAACATTATGTTAATATTATATTAAGTAATTAGTCTAACTTTAGAAGTAATTATACATAGGATGTTGCAAGATAAAATAATGCAATTATCTCCTAAAAATCTGTCAAGTTAATCACCGATGCGTGCAAAAGAAATTGCGTTACATTGATTTCTTGTTTGCAAGAATTACTGTGTTATAAACAGTATAATACGGTAATTGACTTGTTGTCTTTCAACAAAAGAAAATAATGATCAATCCACAGAATTTGCATATTAAATAACATCTGGAACTGTGAATGATTAATATCAATGTGTTTAACAAAGAGTAAAATTTATTTGTATACATTATAACTCTTTTCAGATTGTATTCCTGTAATATTCATGACGTAGATGTAAGAAATATTTTTGTAACGCCACAATATTTAATGCTAGGACGGACTTATATCTATTTTACTAGTTACGAGTAGTTCAGGATTGATTTCAGAGACTGCACGCATTTCTTGATACGGTATTATTTGGTAATGTTATACTAATAAGCCTACATAGCCTAAACCGTAATTGACTTAACTTTTTGGACATTTTGGTTTGCAATGCTGTTCAACTTCGTGTTTGATTAGACTTTCTTGTTTATGCAGTTTTTCTGCTGGATCACAATTATTGTCATATTAACCTTTATATCTGTCTACGTTGCTCACCCAATTTTGTCAACATAACAGAACTATAAACAACTGTCATACAAGTGGGAGTATTAGCTAGCTATAAAACCAGGTTTAATCCACCGTTGTCTTAATGCCTTTACCTAGTCAGGAATATGACAGTTGTTTTCCCATCGTTCAATTGGTTGATACATAATAATACAACAACACAACACAACCAGTGAAGGCAAAATGTATTAAAGGTTGCACTTCTGTAAAAAAAGACAATGCAATTCCCATAGGAATGCCCCTTACGGCTAAAACTGTGCCATTTTACTATGAAGTTTCGTAAGAAAATATATCCTAGAATGGAAAGTTAATATGCACTACTATTTCATTGAAAGGTCAAAACATAGGGCTGTGCAGCATATTTTCAACATTAATTTCTCCGAACTTCTAAGAGTTTAAACTTTACTAAATACCTGTACTACCCCTCCCTTCAATTTGGGTCTTCCTCAGAATTCAATTTCGCTGCTATCCATGTGTATTTATACTGGTAATATATCTATATGAGATGAAACATAGAGATCATATCTGGGAACCAGTACGTAAACAAAACAAAATATCTATGAATATTATATATCTCCCCAAAAGAAGCGTGGTTTGTGAAACAGCTGTATTTACCAAGTGCAACCTAAACCTTACCGTGCGGGGGTCGTAATATTACGTCCTCTACCCAAAATACCGTTCTCTGTTATGGTTCTCCATACTTTTAGAGGTCAACTGTATGATATGTTTTTCGAAATTAATGCATATTCCCTCAACCTAAGGCTATCTATTGCCATGGTTCTCAGTATTCAGTTGCAGTTTGAGCCCAAATAGGAAATTAGAAAATTGAAATCGGATAAGACTGTTTTTCAGGAGTGGTAGGCTTCCCTTCTTTGTATAGTACACGAAGTACAGAAGCATACAACTTCCAAAAATAGTGCTGTCATATAACTACTGATTGGGTTTATTATTGAATTACGCTTAGGGAACGACTACTTCCGGTTGCATGCCCAGATGAAGCCAGAAATCGGGAAAAAATCGCAAAATTCAGGTTTTTTTGGTGGAAATGAATTTCTTTAGACTGACATACCCAGATCACGTTCACTCCAACATAAGCATGTGTGTGGTCTTCAGAACCTTTATTCAGTGCAATTTGTTTTGATTTGTCTCTTATGTCATAAGAATAAGATTTTATTATTCACTTTTCTTTTAGTCCTGTTAGTCTTATTCAATGCACTTTTTAATGGAACCCAATCACAATTTTTGTGGCAGTATATAACTTAGTATATTAAATCTTGAATTTACAGTACTATGCATTTATAGTTTGAATTTAGATAAACAATTTGTCAAATATATTCCTGGGTTATTACTGTAAATAATATTTACGTAATAATTATGTTCTGTCATGAAAATAAAAAAAATTTAAATTGCTAAAGCTATTTGTTGTGTTCATTAAATGTCTACAAACATTCTCGTTATCACAATCTAAAAAGGTTTAAAAATGCTACATTAACTCTGTTCTGTCATGAAAATTAAAAAAAAAAACTTTGAAATTGTTAAAGCTATTTGTTGTGTTCATTAAAGCTCTACACACATTCTCGTTATCCCAATCTAAATAGGTTAAAAAATACTACATTAAAATTTTGATTACTTACATAAAAGCGTCCTCTTTGATATACATGCCATTTACTGTTTAATGTTATTGTGCTTTCCATTTAGAACATTACATAATTTCTTGTTTTAACAGACAGATTTCCCATATGATAAGTCTATTGCCATAGATATTTCGGTTACGCTCTCAAACCTAAAAGCCTGGATACCTAATCTACATAAGTGTCCTTACAAACAACGTTATCGTTATATTGCTGGGTCTGCCAAGTGCTTCACGAAACCTCTTTCTAAATTATTACCATAAATTCTATCAACAATCAAAGACGGGATTCAAAATTATTGTGAAACTACCTATTCTAGAGGTGGCGTGAATCAGATATGGATACTGAAAAATTCCAAAGATCTTTTAGAGTACATACAATCTAAGTCTCTTTCTTCTTGAAATAGTATTAAAACATTTGACTTTTCTACACTTTACACAGGTATTTCCCATTCCAAACTAAAAGACATATTGAAAGAGTTGGTCCTTCATTGTTTCATAAAAAAGAATGGCCTACGTAGATACAAGTTTCTTGTCTTAGGGAGGGATAAAACGTACTTTGTAAAAAATCACTCTGATTCAAACAAAAATTTCTCTGAAACTGACATTATCAAGATGTTTGATTTCTTGATTGACAACATATTTGTCACGTTTGGAGGACGTGTTTTTCAATAAACAATCGGCATTCTCATGGACAACAACTGTTCTCCTCTTCTTGCCGATTTATTCCTTTATTCACATGAGGCTGACTTCAAACAGGAACTTCTTAGGTCAAGAAAGAAAAGAAGTTAGCAGTTTCCTTTAACCTCATTTTCTGCTATATAGAGGATTTTCTTTCACTAAATAATTCAAATTTTGGTGACTTTGTTGAACGCATCTATCCCATCGAACTTGAGATAAAGAATACAACATATACAGTTAAGTCTGCCTCATATCTTGACTTGCATCTAGAAATTGACAATGATGGTCTGATGAAAACAAAACTTTACGACAAAAGATTTGATTTCAGCTTCCCAATTGTGAACTTCCCATTTTTGTGTAGCAACATTCCAGCAGCACCTGCATATGGAGATATATCTCTCAGTTAGTACGATAATCCCGGGCTTGTATTTCCTGTCATGATTCCCTTGATAAAGGGTTGCTGCTCACAAGGACGCTATTAAACCAAGAGTTCCAAGTGGTGAAGTTGAAATCGTCCCATCGTAAATTTTACGGACGCCATCACGAGTTGGTTGACCGTTATTGAATATCCGTTTCACAGATGACACCGGATATGTTCCTATTGTCGTACAATCCCATCCCCTTTCCCCGAATGTGACCTATCACCGGGTTTGTACTAACATGAGCAACACGACGGGTACCACATGTAGAGCAGGATCTGCTTACCATTCCGGAGCACCTGAAATCACCCCCAGTCTTTGGTGGGGGTCGTGTTGATCAATCTTTAGTGTTCTATGTTGTGTTTTTTGTTTGTCTTTTTCTTTTTAGCCATGGCGTTATCAGTTTATTTTCGACTTGTGAGTTTTAATGTCCCTTTGGTATCCTTCGCCTCTCTTTTACACGAATTTGTGTCTTTTTCGTTTTCATTTTCATTTTATCCAATCTATATCATAACTGTGAGTCATAATCAAATGAAGTGTTTAATGCATGCACTTCACACATCTGGATTATCCATTACTAAAAATACTTACAAAAATTATAAAAGCAGGAAAATAGAAATAAACACCTTGGGACTCAAACAAAAGAAAAAGCTAAAAGCCAGGTCATTATTTGCTGAGAAAGTTGCAATTAGATGTTGCAAAATTACCAAGGAATCATGGCTTATTCCAAAACACAGCCTACGGATTATTAAGTGGGTGGTACATTAATGATCTTATAATAAATTCATAAATTCATTTCGTATTCGTGCAAAGCGTTTGAGGCAACTTTCTGAAGCAACGTAGATTTAAGTTGGTTGTGTTGTTCTTTTCCGACACTTCTGTGTTTTGTATAACATAAGAACATGTTGTATGATTGCTAATGAGACAACCATCCATCAGAGTTCTAAGGACGAGTATGTAAACAACTATTGGTTATCATATGGCCTTCAACAATGAGAAAAACTTATACTGTATAGTAAGTAATGACAGGCTCTGGCATAACAAACTCTATCTAGTTGTGCTATTTAACGATTCGAAAAATCGAGGAAAATGGACATGAAATTAATCTTCATGACAAAATGGGTGACGATTTAACAGAAAAAAAAAGCAACTTATATATGTTTTAGATAAACGAAAAACAGTTATGACATACTACAATCATCGACGACCAATTGTTTACATGCTCCTTGCTAATAAAAGGTGGCGGGGTTGAATATGTTTTGAGCACTCAATGCTTCCATTAACCTTGGAAATTGAAGTTAGTCGTGTTTCACCTTAACTCGTAGACTTCATGTGTGATCTTGATAAATTTAAAATGAGAACGAGCAAGGTCACCTATACATTACCCTCTTAGAATTTGTTTTGGGATAGTTAAGAAACGCCGTAATAAGTAGATCAAAAGTAAATGGTTGAAAATATTGTTTTCAGATTTTAATCGGAACTTGATTTGTTTTGATGGAAAATCTATGAATCCTCCGTAAGAGTGATCAATCCCTATAGAACTTTCCAGAAATATTGTAAGACACTATAACTTGGAAACGATCAACTATTATGATGTATGGTCATTAAAATTTAAACTTTTTGACTATTGGTCGAATGCCAAGGTCCCCATGACATTTCAATTAGACCGTTTTATGTATATGTGTAAGAATCCTTAAGAAATATAAAAATATAAATTATAAAGAATAAGTATTGACGGAAAAGCTTCGACCGAGAAAATCACAATCGAAGGTTACAGAAAAATCGTAATTTGCCATGACTCGGAACCTATCAGTTGACGAAACGTTGTGTCGTTATCACTATCAAACCTGAAGTACATGTACCATGTCAATTTTTGCTACTGAAAATAACATACGGTTCATTTAGGTACAACTTTCAGACAAATAAAGGTATTTCTTTTTTTTTTTCAAATGTCACTTCCGGCTGACGAAAGTACCTAACATTCAGTAGAACACTGACCTATCACCTTATACAATTATCAACCGCAAATGGGGCAACTGGTTTATGAAATTAATCTCCGGTTTATAAAGGCGAGTACCAATTATATTTTTTCGGATTCTGTTGGGTAGAAGCTATCATATGTTGTAATTTTCAACCGAAAAGGTCCCTTGTTAATTTCCTTATACAATAGATAGTTCCGAGACGTTTGGTCTCGAGCATGTCTGATTAGTTTCTTCTAGAAATGCATGTTGTTAAGATGGTATCACATTTTAACATGATGAAAACACAAAAGAAGACGCACCTGGTTTAGCTCCTTTAAGAGTTCATTTAATTCATTTAGTTCTTGTTTGTTATCTTGATTGTGTCTGCTCGAAATTGAACAATGGTAAACTACTTTCACCTTAATTCGTCCTTATTTAGCAATTTATGGTTTTCTTTTGTTTGAAAAGCAATTAGGAGATATGCAATTTACCGTAAATTCAATACATGTGTTATAATTTTGATTCGAGTGTCACTGGTCATTTTTTAATAACAAGCCTGTCAACACTGAGTTTAAGAGTTTGAGTTACGCACGTGGAGGGGTGCGTTCGACTCCAATCTTAATTGACTAGGATTGTCAGTTTTCTCTTCGGGCACTCTGGCCTCCTCCCCAAATAAAAACTGACCGGCACGAAATAGCCATTAGTGCTGAAAGTGGCGTCTCAATAATCAATCAATCATTCTTGAATAGACGAATTATGAGCTTAGAGTACTTAATTAAACACCTTGCTTTACGATGGTTTATTACTGCTTTGTTAACAGAGATGGCAATAAGATTCTGTGAATCAGAAATATCCTCCAATGACCAATCGTGTTTCTGTTAGGAAAGTCACTATTCATTTTTTTATGACTAGAAGTAGGTTTTTATTTCTGTTATACTCCAGAAATTATTTTTAATCTTTTATTATTATTTGTAATAAGTATTTTTAGTGTACAAAGTATGAATAATTGGTCAGTCAAATAACTAACCGCTGATGATTTATATGGACGATTAACATTGAAAACTGTATGTTGACAGTGCAAATTATCACTGAAAAACGGTCACATATGTATTGTGTACTTCGTAAGTCGAATCTTGTCCTGTTTATCGTGCTTATCTGAACAGTTTTAAATGATTAAAGTAACTGATGACTGGTTTACCATTATTTGAATCAACATTATCTTCTAACAATACAACATAGAATATATCACAAAGTATACCCAAGCCTCGCAAATTTGATTATCCCCCCTGTAACATATAGGACCAGGAATGTTTACTCTTTTATTTCGTACGGACGGACGGATGATAGATTAATTCCTATCCCCCCTCCCCTAAAAAAAACAAAAAAAAACAAAAAAAAAACAGTAATTGTGGCACATGAAATAAAGCCACGACTTCGTGTTTCTATAATAGAAAGGTACGATTTATTTCATACCAAACAGAATGCACAAACCTCGGATTTGCCTATTCTGTAGCTACCTTTCCATTTATATTCAAATATTAACTTTTTACCAAACAAGTAATATAAGCTTTGAAAGTCAGTATCATGATATCGCTATCTATGATTTTATGCTATTTAAATTGCATAACAGCACACACTATTGGTCTTTATTACTGGTCGAATAAAACAAGATTAAATTTATAATTTGATAACTTTATACATAGTTGATAAATGAAATCGATTTTTTTTGTAGGTTTCCATTTTTAAAAGATGTTTCGTAGGAAAATAAAGTCAAAGAATTTTGTTAAAAAAAATGTCAAGAAATTCACAAAGTTTGAGTAACTCAATCAACACTCCTCTACCGACTGTCCTTTAGCGATATAATCACGAAAACACAGGATAATTTTTTTTTTTCAAAATGAATAACATGACTGAAAATAATAGAGCTCTTTTAATTGCTATACTTTTGTAAAGACGTGCGTTCGTAATGCAGCACTTACCCTATCAACTAATATAATTGATATTGATCTGCATTATTTGTAGATCTAAGGGTTAATGTTCGATGTGTCACTTTATTTCTAAAACCATTTTATTTATATACAAAGAGGTTTTGGCCATATCCCCTGTATTTGTATATATTGATATGAAAAAAAATATATCAACACAGCGGCAAATATAACCAAAAGAGATCTAGGGGATAACAAACAGTATTCACAATTTGACATGTTTCTACACAATATCACTAGCTCTAAATCATCCCGATTCTACAAATAAAGAGTATTTTTGTAAATTGAACCTATACACGTTTGTAGTTTTCTAATTGTGATATGTCCTCAGATGTATAATACTACATTCGAAAGTATATTATTTTTTCGTCTGATATTTTCTACGTCGTGGTCTTTGTATATAAATGATGAGAAAATCATGTATTTTCCGGCGCGGGACATTTGTACTTTTTTAATAGACTTTTGCGCTTCAATTTATAGGACATTTGCGCTTTTTAAAAAAGGACGTTTGCGCTTTTATAATGTTTGCTTCTTATGACCGGTAGGTTGACCTGGGAGAGTTAAAGTCATAATTTTCATTATGGTTAAAAGTTTAATAGTCATTTCATAGCACATTCGTGTTTAAAAGTCATTTCATAGCACATCAATATAGTTATATACACTTTATATAAAGCTAAAAGTAAATATTCTAAACACATAAAGACACGTATAGTCATCACAGGTCAGTTTAAGCTTGATATCTTAAGCTTAGGGAATGAACGAATATAGCTCTTGTAATCTGTCCTGATTGGTATTTTGCCCACATTTCAAATACATATTCTAATTTCTAATTACTTCGCCATTAACATTAGATCTTTACTAGATCAATGGTCAAGATCACCATGACCTTTCATCGTTAGACCCTTTTTATGTCAATATGTCAGAAACAGTAAAAGATACAAAACAGTAAATGGTAAAATAAGTTTCTGACATTAATTCTCAACTTCAATACATCTTGATAGCAAAGTTACAGCTGCCATAATCCCAAACCAAGGTTCCAGAAATGTTGTAAGCATCTAAAGGTAGATGGGGGTCTAAATTAAAATCTATAGATTTTTTTAATAATTGGCAAAAATACAGTTTATTTCATTCTATTTTCCAAAATATAAAAAAAAACGTATGGGTCACTGGGCTTCTTGTCAAGCTACAGGTTGTGCAAAGTTGTCAGATTGTGTATGGGTTATTTTGAAAATGCGTTTACAAATTTCAGATGGTTCTAAATATTATTCGGCACTTAACTTTGCTCTTGACACAATAACGTGACAATATTGCAACACGTTTTCTAAACGTTCACATCGACGGATATCTTTCAGCAAACTGACACAAATTGAATTAAGTTGTTTTTGAAAACAAACTTTAACCTTACATTCGCCAAAATGAAGGTTTCGATCAGTAAATTCTTGTTATACATTTTGTTATGAATACTCAAAGCATGCCAACAATTAATTTACAGTGTTAAGCTATCGTTTGTTACAATGTATCTATGAATTGGTTATACTGGCAGTACGTTTAGATTAAGCCACGATATTCTTAGAACCTCAAAGTACACGCATGAAGCTTTTTCTGTGAAGTTTTGAAAATTGAAAGATTTTTTAAATAGGTCAAGGAGAAATTGCAAACTCCCCGGCAGTTTCTGATTTATTTCTATTACTGAGTTTCATGGCAAATCCGGTGTATATTATACAGGTAACTAGTTTTCATGTTTACTCACATGCAAAATGTGATGCGCTTTGAGACCATGTGCGTCGACATCTCCAGCCATGCCTACATCATTTGTAGTATGATTTCAAAGTCATATCCAGTAATATTTAGAAAGAATGAGGAGATACCTAAAGGGCAATCAGAATGTCAAAGCAGAATCATAATATAATTGTAAGAATGACGTCTAATTAAAATAAATTTATATTGATTGCTCAACACTTTTTTTTCAATTTTCACTAAGTAATACATAAACATGAAAATAATTTCATACGAAATATTTTATTTCAATTAAAAGACACAGATGCGACCAACCAATTCAAGTTTCAATTAGTCAGAGAAGTTCATGGAAAATGATAGTACCTTTTCTTTATTTTCTTGCATCTGTATGAAGTCTGACCATCAAGTAAAGAAAATGTGTTATTTTCGTACAAAGAAACGAAAAAATGATTTCGGGTCTGGTGTGTAGATTTTCACGATACAATGCACTTTTGAATTTATAAAACACTTATGTATGTCTTGTATATTTTTATCTTTTTAAATTGTTTGAAGCATGCTTTTCTATGTTCATTTTAATAACAGTTTACAGCGTATTTCTAATAACAATGACAATCTTTGTTTTTGTCGACAGACTGGAAATATTAGATATATTTAGAAATCGGATTGATGTTTAGGGTGAGTTAGAAAGGTTCGTTAGGAGAGGTGATTTTGAAAAGGTGAATGTGTTACACTATTCGGATTATTTATCGTCAAAATTTCATGCTGCATATGCGCGTCTTGATTGTTTATTGACATGTATGAATAAGTAAGTGTGTATAAAATGGTTACTAGTATATATGTGACATAAAATTAAAAAAAAATATTTGATCAAATTATTTTATCACACCATTCATCAAGTGTTCTTATTTACCAAACGTTACTATCATTTAAATATAAAAGTCGAATACTGCTGTTTAATATGTAAAAATGTGAGGAAAAAAGATTGAATACTGCTGTTTCATCTTATGTCGAGATATAAGCATGCACAAATGTGAGGAAAGCCAATCGGAATTGTATAAGCTCCAATCGGAGTGCGACCATAAACATCTACATATCCTGCCATACCGGTGTCATTCACAGTTGTGTTCAGTAATTATAAAATGGATCACATATCAAGGGAGCAACCAAAATACTTTTATTTTTTATTATTTTTTTTTATTTCAGAATAAATCAGGCCGAAGGTTTTCTCATTTAAAAAAGTAGGGATATGCTAGTTGTTTTTCATTTGTTCCGTTGATTGATAGCATTTGATTTCGCCAGCTTTTATGGACTCTCCTTTTTGAATTTGCCTTGGAATTCATTATTTTTGTTATACTTAAATAGTTTCGCATTTTGTCACGCCGTATAGCCTTTTATACATTACTGTGCGATATTATGTTTTGCTCAAAGTTTGACCATGCGTATGGATGACCTATAGTTATTTGTTGTTTTTTTTTTTTTTTTTTTTTTTGAGTGAATCATTTGCAACCATCAGTCGGTTGGGTTTCTTGTACGTACTACACAGTAACTTAATTGTCTAAATTATTAGATCCCGCTCGAAGGACTTAATTAAGGAATTATTTTAATTTATAAAATAGTTTGGCCGATTTTAATGAATCCACATTTTCTTATTCTTATAAGGCAGTATCATAAGAAATCTTTTAGCAATGACATTTAAACAAGACAACTTAAAGGTTTCGTAGTTTCACAGCTTGTCTATATTGAGTGTTTTTCTAAAACACTTTTGCAACTTCCCCGCGTAAAACAGAAACATGAAATTCATTTCAATGGCTTATTCTACAAAAACGCTTGATAGCTTGTTTGTGATGGTGAGTACACATTGAAACTAATTAGCACAGCTGCAAGTTTTCTTTTGTCCAGGCTAAGTGATTATATTCAATTCAATAACTTTTATATGTCAAACTTCATTAATATACACAAGCCATTGAGGGTCTTTTAGTTTGAATTAAGGGGTACCCAACACTTGGACTAAAAAAGATTTGGCTCATTCAAAATATTTACTTTGACCTGTTAAAAAAATATAAAAATTTCAAAAAATTCGAACCACACAATTTACCGAAATAATTTCATTGGATATATATGGCAGTACGACAAACGCTAATTTTAATCATTGAGAAGCTAGATTTCCCCTTTACTAATAGTATTTATTATATGACTTTAAATTTTCTGTTTTCTCATTGGCCAAAAGAATGGGAAATGCTCTTTGATAAAACATTATATTCACCGCGGCAAAAGTCACGAGAGGTTAATATAAGATTTGAAACAGTGTCTGTGCACGGTGTACCTAAATATAGATATTCCAAGGCAACGTCAATGACGTAGGTTTATGACGTCATGTGAATTCCCGTTTTTTTTTTTTTTTTCTTTTTCTTCTTGTTTTCGGTGTATTGTTTCTCTTCTTTTTGTTTTAGGCGTATCTTTTTATAAACTTTAATGAATATTTCAACTTAAGAAAACTGACAAATGCAAAAAAAGATGATATATTTAGTATAAAAACAGGGAGCAGTTTTAAAAGTATCTTGAGCAAATACTAGAAAATTGGAGAAGGATAAAAAGTCATATAGTAAAACAGTAATGATTTATTAACCCCAGAGATAAGACATTCACCCTCGGTCGTTGACCTCGGTGAATATCATATCTCTGGGGTTGATAAATCATCGTATCAACCTCATCAAAAGTCATTAATTGTATAGTGATTAAAACGTTCAGCTGATTTTTAAAGAGTTAACTCCCTTAGGTGTTTTGTAACCCTTTAGGTTTCGTACTTGGAATGAGATTGTATACACAATTTCAATGCTACAGCACAAATAATTGATGAAGGGCCTATTCCTCCTGTACTTTCTTTAAATCAGAGGGTCATCATCTGAAAAATGTAAAATCCTACTGAAATAATATATTCAAATAGGTGGTATAATGTACTTAAAACATTTATTAGCTATTTTACCTATTTACATAGAATTTGAAATGTTAATCAGAGCTACATGGGGGAATTTTATACACAATTGCAAATATGCAGTTATTTTTTTATTTAACATTGCAGGACGTATTTAATAAAAATGAAGGGGAAAAAGTTAATATATAGCTTTACTTCCAACAGAATTTTGAGTTTGGTTAAGAATGTCCCTCTCATGCATGCGGTTGTGAGCCATCTCCAGGTTTTATAACTTCATATTTTAAGAAACATTAAGTAATGATATTGTTATAACCCCAAAGTGCAAACATTAATCTATGATACTGTGATAAAGCAAAGATTGAAAAACTTTTTGAAAATTGCCCTGGTGTGAATTAAATTCAGCGGGATTGACCCGATCTTTTTGATAATAACATTATATAAAGAACACATAGCTGAGAAGGTGATAGAGCATATTGTTATCCTTAGAAATCATTTTCAACCGAGGCGAAGCCAAGGTTGGCAATGTTTTTAAGGGATAGCAATCTGCTCTTTCACCCTCGCATCTATATCTTATTTAATTTATTATACTGAATGTCCTGTTTTATTGTCTTTCACAGTTATAAACTATGACGTCATGTACAAAACAACCATTCGTATTTAATAGACTTACAATTAATCATGCATCTCCGTGAAGGATAATAGAAAATAAGTCATTGTATAGAGTGCAATATCACCCTCGAATTGCCCATTCAAAATCTG
>JAASAO010003082.1:0-36536 GCA_017311375.1 Mytilus coruscus
TCCAAAATTTGGAACGAATATCTACGCAAATAAATTTTCTCAGAACCATTAGTTACCGGCTTGAAAACGTCAATTTTATAATGTCTTTCTAAAATTTAAACAACTTTTCCTAGATATAAAAATGAGCATTAAATTTACGCACAACGACAGGACTTTTTATGTGTGTATCCTTATCTACGTTATCCTCCCCAACCCTTTCGAAAGTAAATATGGAGGAAAAGTGAATGATTGTGAATCAGATATAGATTAAATGTATGTTAGGCGTAAGTCCAAAGAAAAACAAGCCCAAACGCTGCAACATTTACTTGACCAGGAACAAATGATTTAAATTTGATTTTGCGGTTGTCAACGGAGAAAGCTTAGTGACATAAACTTCAAGAAGTACCAATTAAGTTCTGCAAGCCTTTCCTTTTCTCACACAACATTAAATGGGCAAATTTTGGTTTATTATGTAGGGAATCACTGAAGCATGACTGGAGCAAGCGCCCCCCTCCTTTTTAGGTCAGTCAGTGCCCCCTTTTAAAAAGTTCTGGATCCGCCACTGCCATTGTTACATTACTCCAGTAAATTGACCCTATATAATTTTTAGACATTCCAAAAAAAGCAGCCCAGACCTGTGTTTACCTTGATCAGAATGAGAAAACGTAGGGTTTATTTCTCTTGAGGGATTGTCTTTCAAACAAATGGGTTATTTTCCTGTGCCTGTGGTAGAAAAGAAAAAAAACTTAGCGTTTTAACTTAAAAGGGGGTTAGGGAATTCCTTTTTAAAGAGGGACCTTATTTTCAATAAATAAAGTAAATTAATGATGTCCATGAATACAATACCAGATAGGAGTATGGTTTTGTGGGAAAAATTTTTGCAAATAATATAAATATGTTCCCTTTTCACTCTTTTGTACTTTCACTATGACAAGACATTTCAGTATGAAAACTCAGAATGAATTAAAGAGGTTGTCAGTTAGACTGCAACCCTACAACTTTACATATATAAACTTAGTATGCATCATGGACATATAGTGATACACATAGAGACCAATATGCAGTCTTTTAACTTCACACATTTGTGACTTATTTATATTACCAAATGGCAATGTTAACCTTCTCTTCAATATGTTCACTAACTTGTGATGTAATGCACTCTCATTAATCACATAATTTATTAGCCATTTCAATTTGATTTTTACACAATGATTGGAACAGAACCTCTTAACACATTATGTGCTGCAATATATGACTAAATTAAGGAGTTGAGGTATGACTGCTAATGTGACTATCCACTAAAGTTCAAATGATATTGATTTAAGCAACTATAGGTAACTGCATGTGCAGCAGTCTACAATGAGCAAAACTATTTTAGATTTCAGTCATTTTGTCATGTCAAGACCTTACAAAATGACAAATTTTCACATTAGTTCCAGTTTTGGGTACCTACAATAACAATAACGTTTATTCAATTTTATTTTATTTGTGAATGTCCACACATCCAAGAGTTATTGCAGGCTTGAACTTTTTCATGACATCATCAAGTATGAATATGGTCGGTCTTTCATTTCATCAATCATGACACAGGTGTTATACAACATTGAACAAGAAAATTCATGAAATAAGCATTATCTATAACAATTTTTTTTCAAAAGTGAATTGTTCAAAGTTTGTTCCTTCTTAAATAAAATGCTCTGTTGGGCACAGCTTGATACGACCCCTGAGCCTCAGGGCCTGAGGTGGAACCCTGAACAAGTATGGACACAACATTCAAGCTTGATTTACTGCATGCTCTCTCAATTTGGATTGTGATTATATATATGACACAGCATTGGTTTCTGACACACAATGAATGTAGCCTAAGAATTTTAAATTTTGAAACTGGATATTTCTCTAATATGTACATGTTATATGGTCTAATATCTAAAATATAAATACATGGTGAGATTCAGCATATCAAAGAACCAGAAGAATTTAATTTTTGATGAAAACCAACTAAGTTTAGTTTTGGACCCTTAACACTTCAATGTGGACCTATTTGATAATGTGTATTGGGCCCAAAATCTAAATTCATGGTTAGATTCAGCATAACAAAGAACCCCAAATATTCAATTTTTTAAATAAACAGCTGCGCCATGAGCGCATGATACGCCCGTCGTCTTGTGTGCAAATTTTTATGCAATAAGCATAAATAGTTTCTGACATACGGCGTGACATGCGAAAACCCCCTTTTTTTTTACAAAAAACTCATTATCTCTAAAATAAAATTTTGAACCAAAACCAAAAAGTATACAGATATTTAGATTAATATAACTAAGAAGTGTGTAAAATTTTAAGCAATAATCATATATCGTTTTTGAGATACGGCGTGACATGTGAAAACCCCCCTTTTAAAAAAAAAAAAATCAATATCTCAAAAATAAAAATTTTGAATCAAATCCAAAAAGTATACAGATATTTAGATTAATATAGCTAAGAAGTGTGTAAAATTTTAAGCAATAATCATAAATCGTTTTTGAGATACGGCGCCACGTGATAAACCCTTCCCCCTTTTTTTACAAAATACTCAATAACTCAAAAATAAAATTTTGAATCATCACCAAAAAGTATACAGATCTTAAGGTTAATATAACTAAGAAGTGTGTAAAGTTTTAAGCAATAATCATAAACTGTTTTTGAGATACGGCGCGACATGTGAAAAACCCCTCCCCCTTTTTTAACAAAATACTCAATATCTCTAAAATAAAATTTTGAATCATCACCAAAAAGTATACAGATCTTAAGATTAATATAACTAAGAAGTGTGTAAAGTTTTAAGCAATAATCATAAATTTTTTGTTTTTGAGATACGGCGCAACATGTGAAAAAAAACACACACCTATTTTAGTTACTAAGTCCCGTAACTCAAAAAGTTTTAATCTTATTTTCACCAAAAAGTATACAGACCATCATAAGAAACAACTATGTTTAGTTTCATGAAATTTGGATAAGTCATTCTCAAGTTACGGTGCGACGTTTACGCCGGACAGACAGACGGACAGACACCGGACATTTGTATACCATAATACGTCCCGTCAAAAATTGACAGGCGTATAAAAATCAAACAAAGTTTTAATTTTGGACCCGTTTGACCATATTGTAGACCAATTTGAAAGCGCCCTAAAATTAAATTTCTAAATACACATTAAGATTCGGCATATCAGAACCCAATTATTCAATTTTTGACATGATCAATGAAATCAACCAAGATTAATTTGGGACCCTTTGAACCTAAATGTGGTCCAATTTCTAAAATGGGCCCAATATCCAAGATCTAAATACATACAACACAGTTAAATTCAGAAATTTATAGAACACTAATTATTCAAATTCAAGACTGACATAAACCCCATTGAAATTGGTCAAGAAATAAGGAATTGACCATGTTTATAAGAGGTATTAGAAAAGTATTGTTTTCATCACCTAATTCCTAAATACAAATGTACTAGTAGATAAGACCATAACCCCCAAAATCTATCTCAACCTTCATTTTGTGGTATGGAGCCTTGTGGTATTATTTCATACAGATCCGTTCACTTATACTTTAGTTATTGTCTGGAAACTAAATGTCTTCTGATGATGACATCTGTCGATGATCACCATACCATTATACAGCCACAAATTTTTTTAGCAGTTGTATAAAAAAATGATAAATGCAGTTCAAATTTATGTTACTTCTGAGAGAGAAAACAAACCTGCCCCCCCTTTTTAATCGATGAATAGTAGGTGTAGTTGTGACAGTCCCAATAATTATGAAGCCTATTCTTGTTCAAGCGTTTTACCTAGACACCTATGAAATAATTAGGGCCCCGCTGAATGGCGGTCGCCTTATAGTGATCAGTCTGTCCGTCCGTCTGTAACAAATTGTGTCCGCTGTATATCTAGAGAACCGTTATTATTTCATACTTTCAAAGTTTATACTTGACATGTATATTAACCAATACCAGAGGGTGTGTCATAATGTACATGTATGTACAACTTCCTAGGTCAAAGGTCAAGGTCAAAAACTGGTTTCAGTTGAAAACTATGTCCTATAGTAAAGATACAAATTTTTTACCACAAGTTATTCACAGCGGTGCCCACAGAGCTGGCTCCCATCTCAATGATATCTAGTTCTTTCAAGTTCTGAACCTTGCTGCATTAATTTTTATTATTCTATTTTTATTTCTGCTCATCAAAAAAAGTATCTTGACCCCTTCTCTCTTACATATACTCTTTACTTTTACTGCACATTAACCAATATCAATTATTTAATATACACGATTGGGGACTGGGTTTTAAGCTAACAGATACCTTGGTAGCTGTTACACCCAAATTATGTCCTGATACTCTTGGCATTAACAATAATTGTTATTGTAGTTGTGTGCATTAAACCAGTGATGAATATATGTACTGTAAATCAATTGCTACTATTTCAAGTTGAAAAGGACTCTGGTCCAATGGCCTGTTTGTCACTGCTAAATTATTGTCTCACTAGCAACTAAATCATCTCATAATTTTTATTCAGTAAGCAAACAAAAACTGGAGGCTAAATGGAGCCTGAATTTCACATCTGGTAAAATATGCCATATTGATTTTAACATCAAATTCAGGACATAAAATAATTGTCATTGTAGTAATAAAGGAAATCTTATGCATAAAATCTACCATTTAATCAAAAGCGAACATGATGTACTCATTTTGAGATCCAGTTAATCCTGTTTGCACAATAATAATTCATTTGCAAGATAACTTTTATTACTGTTTTCTTTTTGTTGATAGCAGATCTTTATTTTTTGGGCTAATTTTAATATATTCACACTTTTCGAAGAATGGCCAATTGAAAGTTAAATCTTGTCTGTTTTGCAAAACTGTATGTAACGTTAACTTAAGTCTTGTTTTTTGTGTTGTTGGAATGCTGTCCAATTGACCTATACCCCGCATCTCTTTGTATTCATATATGCTTAAATCTTTGGAAAAATGTTAAATCAGAGTTTGATTTTCATACTACTTGGCAAAAACTGAGAAAAAAATTAATCTTTATTTCTTTTTTAATTATTAACAACAATATTAATATGTTCATGATAAAATTATGAAGACATACAATTTTTTTCAAAACAATTAATAAAATGAAAATTAATATTAAAAAATGCACACAAAGTTTCATGCGCAACTGGTATGCACTCCAATTCACTCACTGAAACATGAATGATCCTTGTTTGAGATTGCATTAGTCACTGTCTTGTCTGAAATTTTTTTGAAAGTGTGAGTCTATTCCATTTGTGTATATAATCTACAGGCTTTCAATGCTTCTCATGTAACTTGATAATCTTCTAATGATCAGGTTGACATCATTGTGATCTGAAAATATAATAACACATTTTTTTTACTTTGTAACTTCTGGTTTTGATGTAGGTAAGGGACGTTATATGGTATGCCATTGTTTTCCCATCCATCCATTCAAATGTCAACACTTTGTTCAATATCTCAAAGGAGTAGGGGTTAAAAGGTTCTTCTTATTTGGCCCAAATATTACTTCAAATTAAAAAGTTACCCTAAGTATTTTAAAATTTGTCCAAACTAGACTAAGGTACAAGGTATTCAGAAAATATTGGCTTTTTTATCTCACCTGGCCCGAAGGTCCAAGTGAGCTTTTCTCATCACTTGGCGTCCGTCGTCGTCGTTAACTTTTACAAAAATCTTCTCCTCTGAAACTTCTGGGCCAAACTTGGCCTCAATCATCCTTAGGGCATCTAGTTTAAAAAATGTGTCCAATGACCCCGCCTTCCAACCAACATGGCCGACATGGCTAAAAATAGAACATAGGATAAAATGCAGTTTTTGGCTTATATCTCTGAAACTAAAGCCTTTAGAGCAAATCTGACAGAGGGTAAAAATGTTCATCAGGTTAAGATCTATCTGCCCTGAAATATTTAGTCCAATCAGACAAACGGTTGATGGGTTGCTGCCCCTGAATTGGTAACTTTAAGGAAATTTTGCAGTTTTTGGTTATTATCTTGAATATTATTATAGATAGATTTAAACTGTAAAGAGCAATAATGTTCAGCAAACTAAGATCTACAAAAAAGTCAAACATGACCAAAATTGTCAATTGACCCCTTAAGGAGTTATTGCCCTTTATAGTCAATTTTTAACAATTTTTTGTAAATTTTTGTAATCGTTTACAAAAATCTTCTCCTCTGAAACTACTGGGCCATATTTAACCAAACTTGGCCACAATCATCATAAGGGGATCTAGTTTAAAAAGTGTGTCAGATGACCCTGCCTGCCAACCAACATTGCTGACATGGCTAAAAATAGAACATAGGGGTAAAATGCAGTTTTTGGCTTATATCTCTGAAACTAAAGCATTTAGAGCAATCTGACAAAGGATAAAAATGTTCATCAGGTTAAAATCTATCTACCCTGAAATTTTTAGTTGAATCAAACAACCCGTTGTTGGTCTGCTGCCCCTGAATTGGTAATTTTAAGGAAATTTTGCAGTTTTTGGTTATTATCTTGAATATTATTATAGATAGATATAAACTGTAAACAGCAATAATGTTCAGCAAAGTAAGATCTACAAATAAGTCAACATAACCAAAATTTTCAATTGACCCCTTAAGGAGTTATTGCCCTTTATAGTCAATTTCTAATAATTTTTTTCGTAAATTTTTGCAATCTTTTACAAAAATCTTCTACACTTAATCTACTGAGCCAAATAGCCACAATTTCAATAGGGTATCTTGATTGAAAAATATATCCGATGACCCTGCCAACCAACCAACATTTCAAATGGTCACAATTGAAAACTAAGTTAAATAATAAGGGGTCTTCAGTAACTATTGTAAGTCTAGTTACTAGTGGAATGACCTGCTTTTAATTTAACTACTGGGCCAAATTAATCCAAACTTGGCCTCAATCATTATTAGGATATATATCTAATACTATTTATTATGATTTAAACCTTATTTTACATGATTTCCAAAACCACAGTAAATACAGGTGAGCGACACAGGCTCTTGAGAGCCTCCAGTTTTAACATTTAACAAGTAACCATAGCAACAAACTTTGACGAAATTTGTTTATTTTGTAAAATTTCTTGATTTCCTTGTTTTTCGTAAAATTTTTAAGTATATTTTAGATTGGCAAAGTATGTGCTCATCCAAGAAACAACTTTATATTTAGTGAGATTATGTCCTGTATGTCAATAGTTATAATAAAGGTTTTCTTAAATTATTTTGTTGTTTATTGACTGTGCTTGATGTTTCAATAATGGAAATAACAATGGAAAACTGCATAAATTCTACATTTGTCCTCGTTTTCATGACAACTTTATATACAATGACGTAATTGTGACGTCATCAGATAAAAAAATCTTATGTTTATTATTTATATTTCTTATATCTATGCATTTCCAAACATCATGTGCCTTTTTGGAATACTTATCAACAATTTAATTTTCTTGGATCAAAAACAGGCCTTTAATAATGCCCTTTCTCCTTTGCTTTGAACAATTTCTCATGAAATTTTAACACATTTGGATTTAGTTCCCTTTTGATTTTGTTTTTTGGAGTCTGTCGTTCAAAAGTTGTGGGACCTATCAGATTTAGGGTAATTTCTCACATATTAAACTTGAGTTTGCTTAGAGTAAAGACTCTCAGATCTGTACTAAGTGTCTTTTAGTTGTTTGGATGTACAAGTATCCAGCCATATCCACTCTGTGTTTTTGTTAAATGTATTTCTATTCTTCTGTATTTCTGAAGAGTTAAGACTTTTTCGACTGATTTTTATAGTTTGTTCTTATGTTGTACTGTTACACCACTGTCCCAGGTTAGGGGTGGGTTGGGTGCCAGCAAATATGTTTAACCCCGCCACATTCTGTATGTATGTGCCTGTCCCAAGTCAGGAGCCTGTAATTCAGTGGTTGTTGTTTTGTGTGATACATATTTGTTTTTCTTTCATTATTTTACACATAAATTAGGACGTTAGTTTTCTTGTTTGAATTGTTTTACGTTTGTCATTTCTGGGTCTTTTTTAGCTCTCTGTGTGGCATGGGCTTGGCTCTGATAATTGTTTAAGGCCATACAGTGACCTACTATAGGCTATAGTTGTTAATTTCTGTCATTTGGTCTCTTGTTGGAAGAGTTGTCTCATATAACTGGCAATCCTACATCATCTTCTTTTTTTATATTCACAGTTTATAGCATAAACCATGTAGTTGTATCTCACAATCTGGTCATATAATTAATATCACCTGACACCATAGTTACTATAAGTAGTGTTTAGATAAACGTTTGTGAGTATTTGTTTTAATATATAATTTGGTCCTGTATTTACTCAAATATACGGTACCTAGTAAAAACTTAATTTTGTAAACAAACCAATTTATAAGTTTCATAGAAAATATACTTACGGTGTACCAATCAATTGATTCATGTTGAAGCTACATGTACACTGTAGATGTAAATTTTCTCAAAGTTTCATTCTGTCTGATTTCAAGTTTTAACAATTACTGTGTAAAATCTCCAGGGAAACTAAATCAATAATTGTGTGCGAAGTTCTTCTGGTTGATGTAGCTGAAAGTAATAATGAAATAATAAAATGAGTATAACTAAAAATAATGTCAACTTTGTGTTGAAATGCAAGGACCTGTATTATTTAACATATAAAAAGTTTGAAAAATAGGGGGGAGGGGAGTATAATTGACAATGAAAAACTGAATGCAACCTTTTTTATAATTCTTTCACATGCATCCAGCTGTAATATCTTACTATCATCATTGATCATAATTAAAGAAACATATTGCTTGTTTAAGTGTCACATACATTTGAAACTATAAAAAAATTGTCATTGTTAATGGCTTGGTTAAAAAATATGGCTTCTCATCAAACTCAGTTTTCATTTTGACAGTTTAAACATTATTATTAAGCATTAATATTACATATTGAACTATTCAAAATGAGAAGCCATCTTATTTACAAACATTTTTTTAAGCACAATGAAAGTAATCATTTTTATTCCATGTGACAGCGAGACGAGATAATTAAATAGTATTTTTTTTGATAATTTGACAAAGTAATTAATCCATGCAAATAAAAAATTTATAAAAATAAACCAATACCTAATAAAAACTTTTTGTTTTATTCATTCTGATTCAATCTGAGCACTGTGCTATTATCTATTGTGTCACCATCTGTAAGATAAAAAGAAAAAAACATTAGAATTGATTATTGTCATCCTGGAATTAAAAGTAAATTTTAAAAGTGTATTTTTTTGCAGGAATAAATTCACTCATTTTGGTTCAGTAAATTTGTTTGTAACTTAATATATACATTATGTAGATATGATATTGTTGAAAGTATAGTATCTTCAGGGTCCTGTACATATATAGTGAACATTTTAGTGATATGCATGTAAAATATTTCTATTGATTATGAGAGAAGTTGGAAGTAATAAGAACTGTCTACGTGTTGAAGATCGTACTTTGACCTATAGTGGTTTACATTTATAAATTTTGACTTGGATGGAGAGTTGTCTCATTGGCACTCATACCACATCTTCTTATATCTATATGCATATGAACTACATGTATGGAACTTAAGAGTTACACAAACATAAATTTCAAAAGTAAAGAACAGTCTTTAAAATCAGATACTGTAATGCACCATTTTTATTTCAATTTGAGTAAATTGCTTAATGTCATGAATGCTGCATAAAAATCATTAAAATGCTATTAGAACGTTAACTTGATTTAAGATTTTATTTTAGCAATACCTTATCAGTATAATCAGGCTTATATACATGTAGATGGGTTTATACATTCTACATCTAAATTCTAAAACGACACAAAATTGAGTACATGATAACAAACAAACAAAAATGGTCTAGTTTTTTGTGCTAGAATTTTGCTTCAGGGCAGGACAAAATATTATTGTTATATGTTACATATATTATTTTTCAAGTGCTTTATTTCTTTATAATCCATGAAATTATACCTGAAGTGAGTTTTTGAGAAGTTCAGATTGGTATGTAAAAGGAGTCTTAATACTAGTTGGAAACCCTAACTCAACTTAGTCAATTTTGCTAAAATAACCTGTTTGAGGCCATGTGTCGATTTGACATTATTTGGAAACTCTTCACCTTTCTATAAAAAAATCCCCAAATCCCTGCATGGAGTCCAATTTTGTCTTTTATAAAATATCTTTAATTCCATAAGGAGCAGCTTCTCTGGAAAATTTGACAGTCCTGACAACATTTTTTTTCTATTTTGTATATGTATTTGATATTTTACACCAGTTTGATAAAATTAGGCGTCTGGCTTGAGCATGTTGAGTCTGAAAAGTTGCGGTATTGATAAATTGTGAATACTGTAAGACTGTGAGTGGTCTGCAAACGACTTTTATTTGCTGATGATTGGGTGCCAGTATATTAAAGGGATGAATAATTATTATCAACAGTTCAAGCCCGAACTTTCTTTCAAACTGCAGAAATGATTTTATGTTTCTCCACTGGCACTGACGAAGATTATTTTGCAAAGTTGGTCGAGTTTTCAAGCCAGAAATGGTTTCTTTGACGTGGCGATACAGAAATTTCAAAAACTTTGATTTTGTAATATTATTTGGATTGAGTTTGTTTTACTTACTTAATTTGTGTTTGTCCACATTTACTGGTAAAGTTGGTAAAAAATATCCTTTCATCAATGTGCAGCCATATTTGCTTCAGTAGCAACGAAAGGTCAATCCGGGTCAAACAGCTTGAAGATCGGATTACGAAAAAGCCGAAGGCAGTGATTAGTGTAGAGTAGTATGCGGATCGGAGCTGGAACTGCCGGGGAGTTTGCGTTAATGGGTATGTCCGTTAAAATTTAACGTGGTATTCACAAACGTTT
Organism: Mytilus coruscus; assembly: GCA_017311375.1. Taxonomy (NCBI): domain Eukaryota; kingdom Metazoa; phylum Mollusca; class Bivalvia; order Mytilida; family Mytilidae; genus Mytilus; species Mytilus coruscus. The sequence goes on from JAASAO010003082.1 coordinate 10,892, forward strand.
CCGTAAACATTGTGATAACGGGTGCGCTATTAACGGGTGCGTTAGTATGCAAATTAGACGTAATTGATGTGTCGGGTGTTTTATATCGTTTATAAATCATCTGGGCAAATACGGTAGAAAAAAAATGAATATTTACATATTTATCATAATAGTGGTAACAGGCGATGTTTAAATTTTTCCAGTAGTTGTGCTTATAAAATTTGCTGCAATACGTTTAAAACAAAAAATTAATCAAGACTTATACCATCGGTGCAATTTGGGTACTGTGACGTTAATCCTGGTTCGCCCCGGGCTTAGGCGTTCACACTACCTAAATTTAACCCGGATTAAATAATTCGGGTCGAACCCGGTTTAAAAGGGCAAAGTGTGAACGGGGTATCAGTCTTGGTTGATTTTATTTGTTCATTTGTTCATTTATCCGTTTATAATATTTTTAATTGTTTATTATTTGATCTGTAAGTAGCGTGCGCTCTAATAATTTTTAAAAGAAGTCAATGTTTTGCCCTGCGTCGATCCCTGTCGATCCACTCATGCAAAGCCTACCAATAATATTAGATTCATTGTTAAAATGTTCCCGGTCTGAATAAGCATTAAATATCTGCCACTGAACATTAAGCAAGCAACAACCAATCAAGGAAAAGGTGTTAGAGTAGTTTTAGTATAATATTTTTTTCTCTCTTTTTGGACCATATAAGGATATTCTCTCCCGGGGTCCCATGATAACAATGAAATATTTCAAATGATGTTACTACTTAGAAGAAACCCGAAATACATATTCTTCTTTAATTCTGGACTAAGAGCAAATAAAAAATTGTTGAAACCTTCTGCACAGACAACCATAAATATTAACGTGACTTGTGATTGTTCAAGTTTTAATCTTTCTATGGCACAAGCAATATATATTTTGTAGGACGGTGGGGTATGTTTCTCGGAACAGATTATTTTGTTGAACAATTAAATTTTTTTTTTAAACCCGGGTTTTTTGCAATAACAAACAAGATTAAGAAAATTTTAGAATCACCGTTCAATTTTTATCTGTTTCACTCACCTTCAGAAAGATTTTTTGTTAAGAAATCAAATCAAAGAATTTATCTTAAAAGCATCACAGAAGATGAATGATGGATGTCTTCAAAGATTTTATTTATTTAGGGGACGATCGTTTGATTTTCTGGGGGAAGAGGGGTTGAAATTTTTGCGAACGTTATATTCGTTTTTACCTGTTGCTAGGTTGGTTTATGTCCATTTTGTAACTACATGTATTTCCTGAAATTGTGGAGAAGAATATTCATTTTTATCCTGTCGAAGGCAAGATTATTTTTGAGATCTTACTAAACTAGCATATTCCTTTCCAAAATCCTCAGGACTGCCCTCCCACTTCTCCGAAAATCAAATGGAAGTATCCCGCATGTTTTGCACGAATTTCTTTTTGATCATAATTCTGATTTGAAGCCGTCAAAATTATGAAACCTACGACACAATACACCTGTATAAAAGGGCGGGTCCAGAAACTCCTTTACCGGTGATGGAACAAGGGCTTACAAGTTATAGTTATTGAACAAGAAAATCTTTACATGTCATTTAATCTGCACGGCTCGGATGTACCTATACTTGACCCGAACGGCGTAGGAGTTCGGGTTTAAGGGTCATGCATCACGACCGTGCAGATTAAATGACATTTATCGATTTCATTGGCCCACATGATGCCATCACGTTTTTGGAAATATACAGACGATATTCAATCCACGGCTCCTGTAAAGAAAGGGGGAAAATACGCCTTTAAGTATTTTAACGTTGGTAACTTTTAAATTAATAACTTTTTTTTTTATATTCAGGCTTTCTCCTTGATTGTAACACTATTTGGAGAAATGCTTTTTAATGACAGATCTTTGATTGTTTCTGTTAAATTTATCCACAATATTCATATAAATTTGGGACAATTTAGAATTTGACATATTTTGTAGACACTATCTATTGTTGAAAGCTATATGTTGCCCACTTGGTGTCCTTATGTTGTTTTTGTCGTTCGATTGCTGTCTTATTGACGTATAACCCACATCTCCTTTATAATTCATACAGTTTTAGTTCCGTTTTATGTTCTTTTAAATCGGTTTATTACAAATCATAACAAAGGGCTATAGAGCATATATTAATTACTTTTCTTTCCCTCAACATTTCACTTTTCAATATAACCCATCTCCCTCTTCCCCCCAATTTTTTTCAACTGTATTCGACAATTTATATTGAAGACATGTTTCGTCTAAACCGGAAGCCTGATCGAACTGCAACTTATATTTTTTTCCTGTTTTTGGCACATACTTAAATTTATATGATCTCAAAATAGTCACTAAAAAGAATAAATATTTTTAAAAAAGTCGTATAAAATTCCATTGACGACAAAGACAAAATCTCTTTGTTCTAACTGTGCTATAATCTGGATAATGCACAACAAAGGTGTGCATTACCTACCTCAGATATACTACACAGTTAAAATGTATACTCTTGCCTTACAACTAAGACATAGTTGAACAATTCACAACTTTGTACAAACTTCATTGTTTCGAAATATGAAATAAAATAAAAGGTTGTAAAAGATTCAGGAACGGGAGAAAGGCTCCTTCCTAAATCTGTTAACTTAATAAAAAGTGTTTGTAAACAGTAAATTCTCACTGTCCTAAAGTCAAATTATATAATCATGCCTTGTAATCTCTGAAAAATGAAAGATTTAGTAAATCCAATTAAATTAAAATTAAATAAGTTTTGTGCTAAATGATATTGATTAAGGTGGGTATTTTTTCAATATTTAGTCCTGTTCAGGGCTTATTTCTGGACTAAATTTAAAGAGGAGCATATTTTAAGTCTGTGCCTAAACAATAAAAATAAAATAGTTGCAGACCAAATGACTACATTTAGATGCGACAGGTCTTCAAAATTGGTAGCGGATTACACTTGAAATATAAGGGAGGGTGTTAAAATAAGAAAACAAAATATAACGTTATTTGTTTTTGTTTTACGTTGTCCAATAAGTTTTATCACATCATTCCTCTGCACATATTTTTGACAGAAAGAAACGCTCTTGGTTTATTCTCCATAACCCTTTTAGTAATGATTTGTCCTGAACCGATTTTGAACGGTACACCAAAAGAAATTTAAACTATATGAATAAACGGAGATATTGGGTATACGCCAATGAGACAGCAACTCAACAACAGAAAAATAACCGAAGGACATCTACAAGGCAATAATCAATTAGTTACAAAAAAGAGGTGTCTACACATCATGTTTAGCTCTAAATCATCCCGAATCTGTTTAAAAACTGTGAATAAATTTAAGAGAAACAATAAAAGAAATGCCATTAAACCCCAATTCTCCAAAATAAAGCTGCCGTTAAGGAATAAACCCAAAAGTTTCGAAAAAAATCATACTTTATAAGTAACCAACCTTATATAAAAATAAGGAGAGGTGGTATGATTGCCAATGAGACAACTATCCACCAAAGTTCAAATAAAATTTATTTTATGTTTCTTTTAAAGGCGTATTTCCTGCTTTCTGTATACAAGATAACTCTCCAATGAGCCGTGGATTGGCAAGGTCGTTTTTAAATTTTAAATCATGTTTGCTGGAATTTTTTTTTTCCAAAACGTTCAAATAAATTGATGACGCCATGTGTTAAAACAGTTATTAACCAATCAAATCGGTATATGTTAGCTATACTGCACAATACGGTGATCCGTTAACCTGAACTAACATCGTTCGGGTCAATTAAGGTCACCTAAGCTGTGCAGAATAACTAGAATATACCGACTTTATTGTTCAGTAAATAGAACTTCAAATGGTTATACGAAAGCTGTAGAAAGGCATTATGTAAACTTCAAAATCTTAGCCAACTTAGAGAACTTCAATCTATAGAAATAATCATAGTGTGTCTGTGTTAGGTTAGGACTTCCATTCATAGGTCTTAGCCAACTTAGAGAACTTCAATCTATAGAAATAATCATAGTGTGTCTGTATTAGGTTAGGACTTCCATTCATAGGTCTTAGCCAACTTAGAGAACTTCAATCTATAGAAATAATCATAGTGTCTTGTTGTTAGGTTAGGACTTCCATTCATAGGTCTTAGCCAACTTAGAGAACTTCAATCTATAGAAATAATCATAGTGTGTCTGTGATAGGTTAGGACTTCCATTCATAGGTCTTAGCCAACTTAGAGAACTTCAATCTATAGAAATAATCATAGTGTGTCTGTATTAGGTTAGGACTTCCATTCATAGGTCTTAGCCAACTTAGAGAACTTCAATCTATAGAAATAATCATAGTGTGTTGTTGTTAGGTTAGGACTTCCATTCATAGGTCTTAGCCAACTTAAAGAACTTCAATCTATAGAAATAATCATAGTGTGTTGTTGTTAGGTTAGGACTTCCATTCATAGGTCTTAGCCAACTTAGAGAACTTCAATCTATAGAAATAATCATAGTGTGTCTGTGATAGGTTAGGACTTCCATTCATAGGTCTTAGCCAACTTAGAGAACTTCAATCTATAGAAATAATCATAGTGTATCTGTATTAGGTTAGGACTTCCATTCATAGGTCTTAGCCAACTTAGAGAACTTCAATCTATAGAAATAATCATAGTGTGTTGTTGTTAGGTTAGGACTTCCATTCATAGGTCTTAGCCAACTTAAAGAACTTCAATCTATAGAAATAATCATAGTGTGTCTGTGTTAGGTTAGGACTTCCATTCATAGGTCTTAGCCAACTTAGAGAACTTCAATCTATAGAAATAATCATAGTGTGTCTGTATTAGGTTAGGACTTCCATTCATAGGACTTAGCAAACTTAGAGAACTTCAATCTATAGAAATAATCATAGTGTGTCTGTATTAGGTTAGGACTTCCATTCATAGGTCTTAGTCAACTTAGAGAACTGCAATCTATAAAAATAATCATAGTGTGTCTGTGTTAGGTTAGGACTTCCATTCATAGGTCTTAGCCAACTTAGAGAACTTCAATCTATAGAAATAATCATAGTGTGTCTGTATTAGGTTAGGACTTCCATTCATAGGTCTTAGCCAACTTAGAGAATTTCATCCTATAGAAATAATCATATTGTGTCTGTATTAGGTTAGGACTTCCATTCATAGGTCTTAGCCAACTTAGAGAACTTCAACTATAAAAATAATCATAGTGTGTCTGTATTAGGTTAGGACTTCCATTCATAGGTCTTAGCCAACTTAGAGAACTTCAATCTATAGAAATAATCATCTTGTGTCTGTGTTAGGTTAGGACTTCCATTTATAGGTCTTAGCCAACTTAGAGAACTTCAATCTATAGAAATAATCATAGTGTGTCTGTGTTAGGTTAGGACTTCCATTCATAGGTCTTAGCCAACTTAGAGAACTTCAATCTATAGAAATAATCATAGTGTGTCTGTGTTAGGTTAGGACTTCCATTCATAGGTCTTAGCCAACTTAGAGAACTTCATCCTATAGAAATAATCATAGTATGTCTGTATTAGGTTAGGACTTCCATTCATAGGTCTTAGCCAACTTAGAGAACTTCAACTATAAAAATAATCATAGTGTGTCTGTATTAGGTTAGGACTTCCATTCATAGGTCTTAGCCAACTTAGAGAACTTCAATCTAATAGAAATAATCATAGTGTGTCTGTGTTAGGTTAGGACTTCCATTCATAGGTCTTAGTCAACTTAGAGAACTTCAATCTATAGAAATAATCATAGTGTGTCTGTATTAGGTTAGGACTTCCATTCATAGGTCTTAGCCAACTTAGAGAACTTCTATCTATAGAAATAATCATAGTGTGTCTGTGTTAGGTTAGGACTTCCATTCATAGGTCTTAGTCAACTTAGAGAACTTCAATCTATAGAAATAATCATAGTGTGTCTGTATTAGGTTAGGACTTCCATTCATAGGTCTTAGCCAACTTAGAGAACTTCTATCTATAGAAATAATCATAGTGTGTCTGTGTTAGGTTATGACTTCCTTCATAGGTCTTAGCCAACTTAGAGAACTTCAATCTATAGAAATAATCATAGTGTGTCTGTGTTAGGTTAGGACTTCCATTCATAGGTCTTAGCCAACTTAGAGAACTTCATCCTATAGAAATAATCATAGTGTGTCTGTGTTAGGTTAGGACTTCCATTCATAGGTCTTAGCCAACTTAGAGAACTTCAACTATAGAAATAATCATAGTGTGTCTGTGTTAGGTTAGGACTTCTATTCATAGGTCTTAGCCAACTTAGAGAACTTCAATCTATAGAAATAATCATAGTGTGTCTGTGTTAGGTTAGGACTTCCATTCATAGGTCTTAGCCAACTTAGAGAACTTCAATCTATAGAAATAATCATAGTGTGTCTGTGTTAGGTTAGGACTTCCATTCATAGGTCTTAGCCAACTTAGAGAACTTCAATCTATAGAAATAATCATAGTGTGTTGTTGTTAGGTTAGGACTTCCATTCATAGGTCTTAGCCAACTTAGAGAACTTCAATCTATAGAAATAATCATAGTGTGTTGTTGTTAGGTTAGGACTTCCATTCATAGGTCTTAGCCAACTTAGAGAACTTCAATCTATAGAAATAATCATAGTGTGTCTGTGATAGGTTAGGACTTCCATTCATAGGTCTTAGCCAACTTAGAGAACTTCAATCTATAGAAATAATCATAGTGTGTCTGTATTAGGTTAGGACTTCCATTCATAGGTCTTAGCCAACTTAGAGAACTTCAATCTATAGAAATAATCATAGTGTGTTGTTGTTAGGTTAGGACTTCCATTCATAGGTCTTAGCCAACTTAAAGAACTTCAATCTATAGAAATAATCATAGTGTGTTGTTGTTAGGTTAGGACTTCCATTCATAGGTCTTAGCCAACTTAGAGAACTTCAATCTATAGAAATAATCATAGTGTGTCTGTGATAGGTTAGGACTTTCATTCATAGGTCTTAGCCAACTTAGAGAACTTCAATCTATAGAAATAATCATAGTGTATCTGTATTAGGTTAGGACTTCCATTCATAGGTCTTAGCCAACTTAGAGAACTTCAATCTATAGAAATAATCATAGTGTGTTGTTGTTAGGTTAGGACTTCCATTCATAGGTCTTAGTCAACTTAAAGAACTTCAATCTATAGAAATAATCATAGTGTGTCTGTGTTAGGTTAGGACTTCCATTCATAGGTCTTAGCCAACTTAGAGAACTTCAATCTATAGAAATAATCATAGTGTGTCTGTATTATGTTAGGACTTCCATTCATAGGACTTAGCAAACTTAGAGAACTTCAATCTATAGAAATAATCATAGTGTGTCTGTATTAGGTTAGGACTTCCATTCATAGGTCTTAGTCAACTTAGAGAACTGCAATCTATAAAAATAATCATAGTGTGTCTGTGTTAGGTTAGGACTTCCATTCATAGGTCTTAGCCAACTTAGAGAACTTCAATCTATAGAAATAATCATAGTGTGTCTGTATTAGGTTAGGACTTCCATTCATAGGTCTTAGCCAACTTAGAGAATTTCATCCTATAGAAATAATCATATTGTGTCTGTATTAGGTTAGGACTTCCATTCATAGGTCTTAGCCAACTTAGAGAACTTCAACTATAAAAATAATCATAGTGTGTCTGTATTAGGTTATGACTTCCATTCATAGGTCTTAGCCAACTTAGAGAACTTCAATCTATAGAAATAATCATCTTGTGTCTGTGTTAGGTTAGGACTTCCATTTATAGGTCTTAGCCAACTTAGAGAACTTCAATCTATAGAAATAATCATAGTGTGTCTGTGTTAGGTTAGGACTTCCATTCATAGGTCTTAGCCAACTTAGAGAACTTCAATCTATAGAAATAATCATAGTGTGTCTGTGTTAGGTTAGGACTTCCATTCATAGGTCTTAGCCAACTTAGAGAACTTCATCCTATAGAAATAATCATAGTATGTCTGTGTTAGGTTAGGACTTCCATTCATAGGTCTTAGCCAACTTAGAGAACTTCAATCTATAGAAATAATCATAGTGTGTTGTTGTTAGGTTAGGACTTCCATTCATAGGTCTTAGCCAACTTAAAGAACTTCAATCTATAGAAATAATCATAGTGTGTTGTTGTTAGGTTAGGACTTCCATTCATAGGTCTTAGCCAACTTAGAGAACTTCAATCTATAGAAATAATCATAGTGTGTCTGTGATAGGTTAGGACTTCCATTCATAGGTCTTAGCCAACTTAGAGAACTTCAATCTATAGAAATAATCATAGTGTGTCTGTATTAGGTTAGGACTTCCATTCATAGGTCTTAGCCAACTTAGAGAACTTCAATCTATAGAAATAATCATAGTGTGTTGTTGTTAGGTTAGGACTCCATTCATAGGTCTTAGCCAACTTAAAGAACTTCAATCTATAGAAATAATCATAGTGTGTTGTTGTTAGGTTAGGACTTCCATTCATAGGTCTTAGCCAACTTAGAGAACTTCAATCTATAGAAATAATCATAGTGTGTCTGTGATAGGTTAGGACTTCCATTCATAGGTCTTAGCCAACTTAGAGAACTTCAATCTATAGAAATAATCATAGTGTGTCTGTATTAGGTTAGGACTTCCATTCATAGGTCTTAGCCAACTTAGAGAACTTCAATCTATAGAAATAATCATAGTGTGTTGTTGTTAGGTTAGGACTTCCATTCATAGGTCTTAGCCAACTTAAAGAACTTCAATCTATAGAAATAATCATAGTGTGTTGTTGTTAGGTTAGGACTTCCATTCATAGGTCTTAGCCAACTTAGAGAACTTCAATCTATAGAAATAATCATAGTGTGTCTGTGATAGGTTAGGACTTTCATTCATAGGTCTTAGCCAACTTAGAGAACTTCAATCTATAGAAATAATCATAGTGTATCTGTATTAGGTTAGACTTCCATTCATAGGTCTTAGCCAACTTAGAGAACTTCAATCTATAGAAATAATCATAGTGTGTTGTTGTTAGGTTAGGACTTCCATTCATAGGTCTTAGCCAACTTAAAGAACTTCAATCTATAGAAATAATCATAGTGTGTCTGTGTTAGGTTAGGACTCCATTCATAGGTCTTAGCCAACTTAGAGAACTTCAATCTATAGAAATAATCATAGTGTGTCTGTATTATGTTAGGACTTCCATTCATAGGACTTAGCAAACTTAGAGAACTTCAATCTATAGAAATAATCATAGTGTGTCTGTATTAGGTTAGGACTTCCATTCATAGGTCTTAGTCAACTTAGAGAACTGCAATCTATAAAAATAATCATAGTGTGTCTGTGTTAGGTTAGGACTTCCATTCATAGGTCTTAGCCAACTTAGAGAACTTCAATCTATAGAAATAATCATAGTGTGTCTGTATTAGGTTAGGACTTCCATTCATAGGTCTTAGCCAACTTAGAGAATTTCATCCTATAGAAATAATCATATTGTGTCTGTATTAGGTTAGGACTTCCATTCATAGGTCTTAGCCAACTTAGAGAACTTCAACTATAAAAATAATCATAGTGTGTCTGTATTAGGTTAGGACTTCATTCATAGGTCTTAGCCAACTTAGAGAACTTCAATCTATAGAAATAATCATCTTGTGTCTGTGTTAGGTTAGGACTTCCATTTATAGGTCTTAGCCAACTTAGAGAACTTCAATCTATAGAAATAATCATAGTGTGTCTGTGTTAGGTTAGGACTTCCATTCATAGGTCTTAGCCAACTTAGAGAACTTCAATCTATAGAAATAATCATAGTGTGTCTGTGTTAGGTTAGGACTTCCATTCATAGGTCTTAGCCAACTTAGAGAACTTCATCCTATAGAAATAATCATAGTATGTCTGTGTTAGGTTAGGACTTCCATTCATAGGTCTTAGCCAACTTAGAGAACTTCAATCTATAGAAATAATCATAGTGTGTTGTTGTTAGGTTAGGACTTCCATTCATAGGTCTTAGCCAACTTAAAGAACTTCAATCTATAGAAATAATCATAGTGTGTTGTTGTTAGGTTAGGACTTCCATTCATAGGTCTTAGCCAACTTAGAGAACTTCAATCTATAGAAATAATCATAGTGTGTCTGTGATAGGTTAGGACTTCCATTCATAGGTCTTAGCCAACTTAGAGAACTTCAATCTATAGAAATAATCATAGTGTGTCTGTATTAGGTTAGGACTCCATTCATAGGTCTTAGCCAACTTAGAGAACTTCAATCTATAGAAATAATCATAGTGTGTTGTTGTTAGGTTAGGACTTCCATTCATAGGTCTTAGCCAACTTAAAGAACTTCAATCTATAGAAATAATCATAGTGTGTTGTTGTTAGGTTAGGACTCCATTCATAGGTCTTAGCCAACTTAGAGAACTTCAATCTATAGAAATAATCATAGTGTGTCTGTGATAGGTTAGGACTTCCATTCATAGGTCTTAGCCAACTTAGAGAACTTCAATCTATAGAAATAATCATAGTGTATCTGTATTAGGTTAGGACTTCCATTCATAGGTCTTAGCCAACTTAGAGAACTTCAATCTATAGAAATAATCATAGTGTGTTGTTGTTAGGTTAGGACTTCCATTCATAGGTCTTAGTCAACTTAAAGAACTTCAATCTATAGAAATAATCATAGTGTGTCTGTGTTAGGTTAGGACTTCCATTCATAGGTCTTAGCCAACTTAGAGAACTTCAATCTATAGAAATAATCATAGTGTGTCTGTATTAGGTTAGGACTTCCATTCATAGGACTTAGCAAACTTAGAGAACTTCAATCTATAGAAATAATCATAGTGTGTCTGTATTAGGTTAGGACTTCCATTCATAGGTCTTAGCCAACTTAGAGAACTGCAATCTATAGAAATAATCATAGTGTGTCTGTGTTAGGTTAGGACTTCCATTCATAGGTCTTAGCCAACTTAGAGAACTTCAATCTATAGAAATAATCATAGTGTGTCTGTATTAGGTTAGGACTTCCATTCATAGGTCTTAGCCAACTTAGAGAATTTCATCCTATAGAAATAATCATATTGTGTCTGTATTAGGTTAGGACTTCCATTCATAGGTCTTAGCCAACTTAGAGAACTTCAACTATAAAATAATCATAGTGTGTCTGTATTAGGTTAGGACTTCCATTCATAGGTCTTAGCCAACTTAGAGAACTTCAATCTATAGAAATAATCATCTTGTGTCTGTGTTAGGTTAGGACTTCCATTTATAGGTCTTAGCCAACTTAGAGAACTTCAATCTATAGAAATAATCATAGTGTGTCTGTGTTAGGTTAGGACTTCCATTCATAGGTCTTAGCCAACTTAGAGAACTTCAATCTATAGAAATAATCATAGTGTGTCTGTGTTAGGTTAGGACTTCCATTCATAGGTCTTAGCCAACTTAGAGAACTTCATCCTATAGAAATAATCATAGTATGTCTGTATTAGGTTAGGACTTCCATTCATAGGTCTTAGCCAACTTAGAGAACTTCAACTATAAAAATAATCATAGTGTGTCTGTATTAGGTTAGGACTTCCATTCATAGGTCTTAGCCAACTTAGAGAACTTCAATCTATAGAAATAATCATCTTGTGTCTGTGTTAGGTTAGGACTTCCATTTATAGGTCTTAGCCAACTTAGAGAACTTCAATATATAGAAATAATCATAGTGTGTCTGTGTTAGGTTAGGACTTCCATTCATAGGTCTTAGCCAACTTAGAGAACTTCAATCTATAGAAATAATCATAGTGTGTCTGTGTTAGGTTAGGACTTCCATTCATAGGTCTTAGCCAACTTAGAGAACTTCATCCAATAGAAATAATCATAGTGTGTCTGTATTAGGTTAGGACTTCCATTCATAGGTCTTAGTCAACTTAGAGAACTTCAATCTATAGAAATAATCATAGTGTGTCTGTATTAGGTTAGGACTTCCATTCATAGGTCTTAGCCAACTTAGAGAACTTCAATCTAATAGAAATAATCATAGTGTGTCTGTGTTAGGTTAGGACTTCCATTCATAGGTCTTAGTCAACTTAGAGAACTTCAATCTATAGAAATAATCATAGTGTGTCTGTATTAGGTTAGGACTTCCATTCATAGGTCTTAGCCAACTTAGAGAACTTCTATCTATAGAAATAATCATAGTGTGTCTGTGTTAGGTTAGGACTTCCCTTCATAGGTCTTAGCCAACTTAGAGAACTTCAATCTATAGAAATAATCATAGTGTGTCTGTGTTAGGTTAGGACTTCCATTCATAGGTCTTAGCCAACTTAGAGAACTTCATCCAATAGAAATAATCATAGTGTGTCTGTGTTAGGTTAGGACTTCCATTCATAGGTCTTAGCCAACTTAGAGAACTTCAACTATAGAAATAATCATAGTGTGTCTGTGTTAGGTTAGGACTTCTATTCATAGGTCTTAGCCAACTTAGAGAACTTCAATCTATAGAAATAATCATAGTGTGTCTGTGTTAGGTTAGGACTTCCATTCATAGGTCTTAGCCAACTTAGAGAACTTCAATCTATAGAAATAATCATAGTGTGTCTGTGTTAGGTTAGGACTTCCATTCATAGGTCTTAGCCAACTTAGAGAACTTCAATCTATAGAAATAATCATAGTGTGTTGTTGTTAGGTTAGACTTCCATTCATAGGTCTTAGCCAACTTAAAGAACTTCAATCTATAGAAATAATCATAGTGTGTTGTTGTTAGGTTAGGACTTCCATTCATAGGTCTTAGCCAACTTAGAGAACTTCAATCTATAGAAATAATCATAGTGTGTCTGTGATAGGTTAGGACTTCCATTCATAGGTCTTAGCCAACTTAGAGAACTTCAATCTATAGAAATAATCATAGTGTGTCTGTATTAGGTTAGGACTTCCATTCATAGGTCTTAGCCAACTTAGAGAACTTCAATCTATAGAAATAATCATAGTGTGTTGTTGTTAGGTTAGGACTTCCATTCATAGGTCTTAGCCAACTTAAAGAACTTCAATCTATAGAAATAATCATAGTGTGTTGTTGTTAGGTTAGGACTTCCATTCATAGGTCTTAGCCAACTTAGAGAACTTCAATCTATAGAAATAATCATAGTGTGTCTGTGATAGGTTAGGACTTCCATTCATAGGTCTTAGCCAACTTAGAGAACTTCAATCTATAGAAATAATCATAGTGTATCTGTATTAGGTTAGGACTTCCATTCATAAGTCTTAGCCAACTTAGAGAACTTCAATCTATAGAAATAATCATAGTGTGTTGTTGTTAGGTTAGGACTCCATTCATAGGTCTTAGCCAACTTAAAGAACTTCAATCTATAGAAATAATCATAGTGTGTCTGTGTTAGGTTAGGACTTCCATTCATAGGTCTTAGCCAACTTAGAGAACTTCAATCTATAGAAATAATCATAGTGTGTCTGTATTATGTTAGGACTTCCATTCATAGGACTTAGCAAACTTAGAGAACTTCAATCTATAGAAATAATCATAGTGTGTCTGTATTAGGTTAGGACTTCCATTCATAGGTCTTAGTCAACTTAGAGAACTGCAATCTATAAAAATAATCATAGTGTGTCTGTGTTAGGTTAGGACTTCCATTCATAGGTCTTAGCCAACTTAGAGAACTTCAATCTATAGAAATAATCATAGTGTGTCTGTATTAGGTTAGGACTTCCATTCATAGGTCTTAGCCAACTTAGAGAATTTCATCCTATAGAAATAATCATATTGTGTCTGTATTAGGTTAGGACTTCCATTCATAGGTCTTAGCCAACTTAGAGAACTTCATCCTATAGAAATAATCATAGTGTGTCTGTATTAGTTAGGACTTCCATTCATAGGTCTTAGCCAACTTAGAGAACTTCAATCTATAGAAATAATCATAGTGTGTCTGTGTTAGGTTAGGACTTCCATTCATAGGTCTTAGCCAACTTAGAGAACTTCAATCTATAGAAATAATCATAGTGTGTCTGTGTTAGGTTAGGACTTCCATTCATAGGTCTTAGCCAACTTAGAGAACTTCAATCTATAGAAATAATCATAGTGTGTCTGTGTTAGGTTAGGACTTCCATTCATAGGTCTTAGCCAACTTAGAGAACTTCATCCTATAGAAATAATCATAGTATGTCTGTATTAGGTTAGGACTTCCATTCATAGGTCTTAGCCAACTTAGAGAACTTCAACTATAAAAATAATCATAGTGTGTCTGTATTAGGTTAGGACTTCCATTCATAGGTCTTAGCCAACTTAGAGAACTTCAATCTATAGAAATAATCATCTTGTGTCTGTGTTAGGTTAGGACTTCCATTCATAGGTCTTAGCCAACTTAGAGAACTTCAATCTATAGAAATAATCATAGTGTGTCTGTGTTAGGTTAGGACTTCCATTCATAGGTCTTAGCCAACTTAGAGAACTTCAATCTATAGAAATAATCATAGTGTGTCTGTGTTAGGTTAGGACTTCCATTCATAGGTCTTAGCCAACTTAGAGAACTTCATCCTATAGAAATAATCATAGTATGTCTGTATTAGGTTAGGACTTCCATTCATAGGTCTTAGCCAACTTAGAGAACTTCAACTATAAAAATAATCATAGTGTGTCTGTATTAGGTTAGGACTTCCATTCATAGGTCTTAGCCAACTTAGTGAACTTCAATCTATAGAAATAATCATCTTGTGTCTGTGTTAGGTTAGGACTTCCATTTATAGGTCTTAGCCAACTTAGAGAACTTCAATCTATAGAAATAATCATAGTGTGTCTGTGTTAGGTTAGGACTTCCATTCATAGGTCTTAGCCAACTTAGAGAACTTCAATCTATAGAAATAATCATAGTGTGTCTGTGTTAGGTTAGGACTTCCATTCATAGGTCTTAGCCAACTTAGAGAACTTCATCCAATAGAAATAATCATAGTGTGTCTGTATTAGGTTAGGACTTCCATTCATAGGTCTTAGCCAACTTAGAGAACTTCAATCTATAGAAATAATCATAGTGTGTCTGTGTTAGGTTAGGACTTCCATTCATAGGTCTTAGCCAACTTAGAGAACTTCAATCTAATAGAAATAATCATAGTGTGTCTGTGTTAGGTTAGGACTTCCATTCATAGGTCTTAGTCAACTTAGAGAACTTCAATCTATAGAAATAATCATAGTGTGTCTGTGTTAGGTTAGGACTTCCATTCATAGGTCTTAGCCAACTTAGAGAACTTCATCCAATAGAAATAATCATAGTGTGTCTGTATTAGGTTAGGACTTCCATTCATAGGTCTTAGTCAACTTAGAGAACTTCAATCTATAGAAATAATCATAGTGTGTCTGTATTAGGTTAGGACTTCCATTCATAGGTCTTAGCCAACTTAGAGAACTTCAATCTAAT
The DNA here is from genome assembly GCA_017311375.1 of Mytilus coruscus. Lineage (NCBI taxonomy): Eukaryota > Metazoa > Mollusca > Bivalvia > Mytilida > Mytilidae > Mytilus > Mytilus coruscus. Next base: position 26,234 of record JAASAO010003082.1, read on the forward strand.
AGAAATAATCATAGTGTGTCTGTGTTAGGTTAGGACTTCCATTCATAGGTCTTAGTCAACTTAGAGAACTTCAATCTATAGAAATAATCATAGTGTGTCTGTATTAGGTTAGGACTTCCATTCATAGGTCTTAGCCAACTTAGAGAACTTCTATCTATAGAAATAATCATAGTGTGTCTGTGTTAGGTTAGGACTTCCCTTCATAGGTCTTAGCCAACTTAGAGAACTTCATCCAATAGAAATAATCATAGTGTGTCTGTATTAGGTTAGGACTCCATTCATAGGTCTTAGCCAACTTAGAGAACTTCAACTATAGAAATAATCATAGTGTGTCTGTGTTAGGTTAGGACTTCTATTCATAGGTCTTAGCCAACTTAGAGAACTTCAATCTATAGAAATAATCATAGTGTGTCTGTGTTAGGTTAGGACTTCCATTCATAGGTCTTAGCCAACTTAGAGAACTTCAATCTATAGAAATAATCATAGTGTGTCTGTGTTATTGTTCATTTGTTCATTTATCCGTTTATAATATTTTTAATTGTTTATTATTTGATCTGTAAGTAGCGTGCGCTCTAATAATTTTTAAAAGAAGTCAATGTTTTGCCCTGCGTCGATCCCTGTCGATCCACTAATGCAAAGCCTACCAATAATATTAGATTCATTGTTAAAATGTTCCCGGTCTGAATAAGCATTAAATATCTGCCACTGAACATTAAGCAAGCAACAGCCAATCAAGGAAAAGGTGTTAGAGTAGTTTTAGTATAATATTTTTTTCTCTCTTTTTGGACCATATAAGGATATTCTCTCCTGGGGTCTCATGATAACAATGAAATATTTCAAATGATGTTACTACTTAGAAGAAACCCGAAATACATATTCTTCTTTAATTCTGGACTAAGAGCAAATAAAAAATTGTTGAAACCTTCTGCACAGACAACCATAAATATTAACGTGACTTGTGATTGTTCAAGTTTTAATCTTTCTATGGCACAAGCAATATATATTTTGTAGGACGGTGGGGTATGTTTCTCGGAACAGATTATTTTGTTGAACAATTAAATTTTTTTTTTAAACCCGGGTTTTTTGCAATAACAAACAAGATTAAGAAAATTTTAGAATCACCGTTCAATTTTATCTGTTTCACTCACCTTCAGAAAGATTTTTGTTAAGAAATCAAATCAAAGAATTTATCTTAAAAGCATCACAGAAGATGAATGATGGATGTCTTCAAAGATTTTATTTATTTAGGGGACGATCGTTTGATTTTCTGGGGGAAGAGGGGTTGAAATTTTTGCGAACGTTATATTCGTTTTTACCTGTTGCTAGGTTGGTTTATGTCCATTTTGTAACTACATGTATTTCCTGAAATTGTGGAGAAGAATATTCATTTTTATCCTGTCGAAGGCAAGATTATTTTTGAGATCTTACTAAACTAGCATATTCCTTTCCAAAATCCTCAGGACTGCCCTCCCACTTCTCCGAAAATCAAATGGAAGTATCCCGCATGTTTTGCACGAATTTCTTTTTGATCATAATTCTGATTTGAAGCCGTCAAAATTATGAAACCTACGACACAATACACCTGTATAAAAGGGCGGGTCCAGAAACTCCTTTAACGGTGATGGAACAAGGGCTTACAAGTTATAGTTATTGAACAAGAAAATCTTTACATGTCATTTAATCTGCACGGCTCGGATGTACCTATACTTGACCCGAACGGCGTAGGAGTTCGGGTTTAAGGGTCATGCATCACGACCGTGCAGATTAAATGACATTTATCGATTTCATTGGCCCACATGATGCCATCACGTTTTTGGAAATATACAGACGATATTCAATCCACGGCTCCTGTAAAGAAAGGGGGAAAATACGCCTTTAAGTATTTTAACGTTGGTAACTTTTAAATTAATAACTTTTTTTTTTATATTCAGGCTTTCTCCTTGATTGTAACACTATTTGGAGAAATGCTTTTTAATGACAGATCTTTGATTGTTTCTGTTAAATTTATCCACAATATTCATATAAATTTGGGACAATTTAGAATTTGACATATTTTGTAGACACTATCTATTGTTGAAAGCTATATGTTGCCCACTTGGTGTCCTTATGTTGTTTTTGTCGTTCGATTGCTGTCTTATTGACGTATAACCCACATCTCCTTTATAATTCATACAGTTTTAGTTCCGTTTTATGTTCTTTTAAATCGGTTTATTACAAATCATAACAAAGGGCTATAGAGCATATATTAATTACTTTTCTTTCCCTCAACATTTCACTTTTCAATATAACCCATCTCCCTCTTCCCCCCAATTTTTTTCAACTGTATTCGACAATTTATATTGAAGACATGTTTCGTCTAAACCGGAAGCCTGATCGAACTGCAACTTATATTTTTTCCTGTTTTTGGCACATACTTAAATTTATATGATCTCAAAATAGTCACTAAAAAGAATAAATATTTTTAAAAAAGTCGTATAAAATTCCATTGACGACAAAGACAAAATCTCTTTGTTCTAACTGTGCTATAATCTGGATAATGCACAACAAAGGTGTGCATTACCTACCTCAGATATACTACACAGTTAAAATGTATACTCTTGCCTTACAACTAAGACATAGTTGAACAATTCACAACTTTGTACAAACTTCATTGTTTCGAAATATGAAATAAAATAAAAGGTTGTAAAAGATTCAGGAACGGGAGAAAGGCTCCTTCCTAAATCTGTTAACTTAATAAAAAGTGTTTGTAAACAGTAAATTCTCACTGTCCTAAAGTCAAATTATATAATCATGCCTTGTAATCTCTGAAAAATGAAAGATTTAGTAAATCCAATTAAATTAAAATTAAATAAGTTTTGTGCTAAATGATATTGATTAAGGTGGGTATTTTTCAATATTTAGTCCTGTTCAGGGCTTATTTCTGGACTAAATTTAAAGAGGAGCATATTTTAAGTCTGTGCCTAAACAATAAAAATAAAATAGTTGCAGACCAAATGACTACATTTAGATGCGACAGGTCTTCAAAATTGGTAGCGGATTACACTTGAAATATAAGGGAGGGTGTTAAAATAAGAAAACAAAATATAACGTTATTTGTTTTGTTTTACGTTGTCCAATAAGTTTTAACACATCATTCCTCTGCACATATTCTTGACAGAAAGAAACGCTCTTGGTTTATTCTCCATAACCCTTTTAGTAATGATTTGTCCTGAACTGATTTTGAACGGTACACCAAAAGAAATTTAAACTATATGAATAAACGGAGATATTGGGTATACGCCAATGAGACAGCAACTCAACAACAGAAAAATAACCGAAGGACATCTACAAGGCAATAATCAATTAGTTACAAAAAAGAGGTGTCTACACATCATGTTTAGCTCTAAATCGTCCCGAATCTGTTTAAAAACTGTGAATAAATTTAAGAGAAACAATAAAAGAAATGCCATTAAACCCCAATTCTCCAAAATAAAGCTGCCGTTAAAGAATAAACCCAAAAGTTTCGAAAAAAATCATACTTTATAAGTAACCAACCTTATATAAAAATAAGGAGAGGTGGTATGATTGCCAATGAGACAACTATCCACCAAAGTTCAAATAAAATTTATTTTATGTTTCTTTTAAAGGCGTATTTCCTGCTTTCTGTATACAAGATAACTCTCCAATGAGCCGTGGATTGGCAAGGTCGTTTTTAAATTTTAAATCATGTTTGCTGGAATTTTTTTTTTCCAAAACGTTCAAATAAATTGATGACGCCATGTGTTAAAACAGTTATTAACCAATCAAATCGGTATATGTTAGCTATACTGCACAATACGGTGATCCGTTAACCTGAACTAACATCGTTCGGGTCAATTAAGGTCACCTAAGCTGTGCAGAATAACTAGAATATACCGACATTATTGTTCAGTAAATAGAACTTCAAATGGTTATACGAAAGCTGTAGAAAGGCATTATGTAAACTTCAAAATCTTAGCCAACTTAGAGAACTTCAATCTATAGAAATAATCATAGTGTGTCTGTGTTAGGTTAGGACTTCCATTCATAGGTCTTAGCCAACTTAGAGAACTTCAATCTATAGAAATAATCATAGTGTGTCTGTATTAGGTTAGGACTTCCATTCATAGGTCTTAGCCAACTTAGAGAACTTCAATCTATAGAAATAATCATAGTGTGTTGTTGTTAGGTTAGGACTTCCATTCATAGGTCTTAGCCAACTTAAAGAACTTCAATCTATAGAAATAATCATAGTGTGTTGTTGTTAGGTTAGGACTTCCATTCATAGGTCTTAGCCAACTTAGAGAACTTCAATCTATAGAAATAATCATAGTGTGTCTGTGTTAGGTTAGGACTTCCATTCATAGTTCTTAGCCAACTTAGAGAACTTCAATCTATAGAAATAATCATAGTGTATCTGTATTAGGTTAGGACTTCCATTCATAGGTCTTAGCCAACTTAGAGAACTTCAATCTATAGAAATAATCATAGTGTGTCTGTTGTTAGGTTAGGACTTCCATTCATAGGTCTTAGCCAACTTAGAGAACTTCAATCTATAGAAATAATCATAGTGTGTCTGTGTTAGGTTAGGACTTCCATTCATAGGTCTTAGCCAACTTAGAGAACTTCAATCTATAGAAATAATCATAGTGTGTCTGTATTAGGTTAGGACTTCCATTCATAGGTCTTAGCCAACTTAGAGAACTTCAATCTATAGAAATAATCATAGTGTGTCTGTGTTAGGTTAGGACTTCCATTCATAGGTCTTAGCCAACTTAGAGAACTTCAATCTATAGAAATAATCATAGTGTGTCTGTATTAGGTTAGGACTTCCATTCATAGGTCTTAGCCAACTTAGAGAACTTCAATCTATAGAAATAATCATAGTGTGTCTGTATTAGGTTAGGACTTCCATTCATAGGTCTTAGCCAACTTAGAGAACTTCAATCTATAGAAATAATCATAGTGTGTCTGTATTAGGTTAGGACTTCCATTCATAGGTCTTAGCCAACTTAGAGAACTTCAATCTATAGAAATAATCATAGTGTGTCTGTATTAGTTAGGACTTCCATTCATAGGTCTTAGCCAACTTAGAGAACTTCAATCTATAGAAATAATCATAGTGTGTCTGTGTTAGGTTAGGACTTCCATTCATAGGTCTTAGCCAACTTAGAGAACTTCAATCTATAGAAATAATCATAGTGTGTCTGTGTTAGGTTAGGACTTCCATTCATAGGTCTTAGCCAACTTAGAGAACTTCAATCTATAGAAATAATCATAGTGTGTCTGTATTAGGTTAGGACTTCCATTCATAGGTCTTAGCCAACTTAGAGAACTTCAATCTATAGAAATAATCATAGTGTGTCTGTATTAGGTTAGGACTTCCATTCATAGGTCTTAGCCAACTTAGAGAACTTCAATCTATAGAAATAATCATAGTGTGTCTGTATTAGGTTAGGACTTCCATTCATAGGTCTTAGCCAACTTAGAGAACTTCAAGGTCTATAGAAATAATCATAGTGTGTCTGTATTAGGTTAGGACTTCCATTCATAGGTCTTAGCCAACTTAGAGAACTTCAATCTATAGAAATAATCATAGTGTGTCTGTGTTAGGTTAGGACTTCCATTCATAGGTCTTAGCCAACTTAGAGAACTTCAATCTATAGAAATAATCATAGTGTGTCTGTATTAGGTTAGGACTTCCATTCATAGGTCTTAGCCAACTTAGAGAACTTCAATCTATAGAAATAATCATAGTGTGTCTGTGTTAGGTTAGGACTTCCATTCATAGGTCTTAGCCAACTTAGAGAACTTCAATCTATAGAAATAATCATAGTGTGTCTGTGTTAGGTTAGGACTTCCATTCATAGGTCTTAGCCAACTTAGAGAACTTCAATCTATAGAAATAATCATAGTGTGTCTGTGTTAGGTTAGGACTTCCATTCATAGGTCTTAGCCAACTTAGAGAACTTCAATCTATAGAAATAATCATAGTGTGTCTGTGTTAGGTTAGGACTTCCATTCATAGGTCTTAGCCAACTTAGAGAACTTCAATCTATAGAAATAATCATAGTGTGTCTGTGTTAGGTTAGGACTTCCATTCATAGGTCTTAGCCAACTTAGAGAACTTCAATCTATAGAAATAATCATAGTGTGTCTGTGTTAGGTTAGGACTTCCATTCATAGGTCTTAGCCAACTTAGAGAACTTCAATCTATAGAAATAATCATAGTGTGTCTGTGTTAGGTTAGGACTTCCATTCATAGGTCTTAGCCAACTTAGAGAACTTCAATCTATAGAAATAATCATAGTGTGTCTGTGTTAGGTTAGGACTTCCATTCATAGGTCTTAGCCAACTTAGAGAACTTCAATCTATAGAAATAATCATAGTGTGTCTGTATTAGGTTAGGACTTCCATTCATAGGTCTTAGCCAACTTAGAGAACTTCAATCTATAGAAATAATCATAGTGTGTCTGTGTTAGGTTAGGACTTCCATTCATAGGTCTTAGCCAACTTAGAGAACTTCAATCTATAGAAATAATCATAGTGTGTCTGTGTTAGGTTAGGACTTCCATTCATAGGTCTTAGCCAACTTAGAGAACTTCAATCTATAGAAATAATCATAGTGTGTCTGTATTAGGTTAGGACTTCCATTCATAGGTCTTAGCCAACTTAGAGAACTTCAATCTATAGAAATAATCATAGTGTGTCTGTGTTAGGTTAGGACTTCCATTCATAGGTCTTAGCCAACTTAGAGAACTTCAATCTATAGAAATAATCATAGTGTGTCTGTGTTAGGTTAGGACTTCCATTCATAGGTCTTAGCCAACTTAGAGAACTTCAATCTATAGAAATAATCATAGTGTGTCTGTATTAGGTTAGGACTTCCATTCATAGGTCTTAGCCAACTTAGAGAACTTCAATCTATAGAAATAATCATAGTGTGTCTGTGTTAGGTTAGGACTTCCATTCATAGGTCTTAGCCAACTTAGAGAACTTCAATCTATAGAAATAATCATAGTGTGTCTGTGTTAGGTTAGGACTTCCATTCATAGGTCTTAGCCAACTTAGAGAACTTCAATCTATAGAAATAATCATAGTGTGTCTGTATTAGGTTAGGACTTCCATTCATAGGTCTTAGCCAACTTAGAGAACTTCAATCTATAGAAATAATCATAGTGTGTCTGTGTTAGGTTAGGACTTCCATTCATACTGTATTAGGTTGGGACTTCCATTCATAGGTCTTAGCCAACTTAGAGAACTTCATCCTATAGAAATAATCATAGTGTGTCTGTGTTAGGTTAGGACTTCCATCCATAGGTCTTAGTCAACTTAGAGAACTTCAATCTATAGAAATAATCATAGTGTGTCTGTATTAGGTTAGGACTTCTATTCATGGGTCTTAGCCAACTTAGAGAACTTCAATCTATAGAAATAATCATAGTGTGTCTGTTATTAGGTTAGGACTTCCATTCATAGGTCTTAGCCAACTTAGAGAACTTCAATCTATAGAAATAATCATAGTGTGTCTGTATTAGGTTAGGACTTCCATTTATAGGTCTTAGCCAACTTAGAAACTTCAATCTATAGAAATAATCATAGTGTGTCTGTGATAGGTTAGGACCCATTCATAGGTCTTAGCCAACTTAGAGAACTTCAATCTATAGAAATAATCATAGTGTGTCTGTATTAGGTTAGGACTTCCATTCATAGGTCTTAGCCAACTTAGAGAACTTCAATCTATAGAAATAATCATAGTGTGTTGTTGTTAGGTTAGACTTCATTCATAGGTCTTAGCCAACTTAAAGAACTTCAATCTATAGAAATAATCATAGTGTGTTGTTGTTAGGTTAGGACTCCATTCATAGGTCTTAGCCAACTTAGAGAACTTCAATCTATAGAAATAATCATAGTGTGTCTGTGATAGGTTAGGACTTCCATTCATAGGTCTTAGCCAACTTAGAGAACTTCAATCTATAGAAATAATCATAGTGTGTCTGTATTAGGTTAGGACTCCATTCATAGGTCTTAGCCAACTTAGAGAACTTCAATCTATAGAAATAATCATAGTGTGTTGTTGTTAGGTTAGGACTTCCATTCATAGGTCTTAGCCAACTTAAAGAACTTCAATCTATAGAAATAATCATAGTGTTGTTGTTAGGTTAGGACTCCATTCATAGGTCTTAGCCAACTTAGAGAACTTCAATCTATAGAAATAATCATAGTGTGTCTGTGATAGGTTAGGACTTTCATTCATAGGTCTTAGCCAACTTAGAGAACTTCAATCTATAGAAATAATCATAGTGTATCTGTATTAGGTTAGACTTCCATTCATAGGTCTTAGCCAACTTAGAGAACTTCAATCTATAGAAATAATCATAGTGTTGTTGTTAGGTTAGGACTTCCATTCATAGGTCTTAGCCAACTTAAAGAACTTCAATCTATAGAAATAATCATAGTGTGTCTGTGTTAGGTTAGGACTCCATTCATAGGTCTTAGCCAACTTAGAGAACTTCAATCTATAGAAATAATCATAGTGTGTCTGTATTATGTTAGGACTTCCATTCATAGGACTTAGCAAACTTAGAGAACTTCAATCTATAGAAATAATCATAGTGTGTCTGTATTAGGTTAGGACTTCCATTCATAGGTCTTAGTCAACTTAGAGAACTGCAATCTATAAAAATAATCATAGTGTGTCTGTGTTAGGTTAGGACTTCCATTCATAGGTCTTAGCCAACTTAGAGAACTTCAATCTATAGAAATAATCATAGTGTGTCTGTATTAGGTTAGGACTTCCATTCATAGGTCTTAGCCAACTTAGAGAATTTCATCCTATAGAAATAATCATATTGTGTCTGTATTAGGTTAGGACTCCATTCATAGGTCTTAGCCAACTTAGAGAACTTCAACTATAAAAAAATCATAGTGTGTCTGTATTAGGTTAGACTTCATTCATAGGTCTTAGCCAACTTAGAGAACTTCAATCTATAGAAATAATCATCTTGTGTCTGTGTTAGGTTAGGACTTCCATTTATAGGTCTTAGCCAACTTAGAGAACTTCAATCTATAGAAATAATCATAGTGTGTCTGTGTTAGGTTAGGACTTCCATTCATAGGTCTTAGCCAACTTAGAGAACTTCAATCTATAGAAATAATCATAGTGTGTCTGTGTTAGGTTAGGACTCCATTCATAGGTCTTAGCCAACTTAGAGAACTTCATCCTATAGAAATAATCATAGTATGTCTGTGTTAGGTTAGACTTCCATTCATAGGTCTTAGCCAACTTAGAGAACTTCAATCTATAGAAATAATCATAGTGTTGTTGTTAGGTTAGGACTTCCATTCATAGGTCTTAGCCAACTTAAAGAACTTCAATCTATAGAAATAATCATAGTGTGTTGTTGTTAGGTTAGGACTTCCATTCATAGGTCTTAGCCAACTTAGAGAACTTCAATCTATAGAAATAATCATAGTGTGTCTGTGATAGGTTAGGACTTCCATTCAGGTCTTAGCCAACTTAGAGAACTTCAATCTATAGAAATAATCATAGTGTCTGTGTATTAGGTTAGACTCCATTCATAGGTCTTAGCCAACTTAGAGAACTTCAATCTATAGAAATAATCATAGTGTGTTGTTGTTAGGTTAGGACTCCATTCATAGGTCTTAGCCAACTTAAAGAACTTCAATCTATAGAAATAATCATAGTGTGTTGTTGTTAGGTTAGGACTTCCATTCATAGGTCTTAGCCAACTTAGAGAACTTCAATCTATAGAAATAATCATAGTGTCTGTGATAGGTTAGGACTCCATTCATAGGTCTTAGCCAACTTAGAGAACTTCAATCTATAGAAATAATCATAGTGTATCTGTATTAGGTTAGGACTTCCATTCATAGGTCTTAGCCAACTTAGAGAACTTCAATCTATAGAAATAATCATAGTGTGTTGTTGTTAGGTTAGGACTTCCATTCATAGGTCTTAGCCAACTTAAAGAACTTCAATCTATAGAAATAATCATAGTGTGTCTGTGTTAGGTTAGGACTTCCATTCATAGGTCTTAGCCAACTTAGAGAACTTCAATCTATAGAAATAATCATAGTGTGTCTGTATTATGTTAGGACTTCCTCATAGGACTTAGCAAACTTAGAGAACTTCAATCTATAGAAATAATCATAGTGTGTCTGTATTAGGTTAGACTTCATTCATAGGTCTTAGCCAACTTAGAGAACTGCAATCTATAGAAATAATCATAGTGTGTCTGTGTTAGGTTAGGACTCCATTCATAGGTCTTAGCCAACTTAGAGA